>WAAG01063637.1:2755-14342 GCA_013390105.1 Tichodroma muraria | reverse complement strand
GCAATGAAAAAAGGTAGTCTAGGGCATTGAAGAAATCTCCAAATCTATAGGACTAAATGGTGCATTACTTAAAGAAAATAAATAAAGTATTTTTTTTCCAAGCAAAGTTCTCCACTGAAAGTTAAATCAGGGACTGAACAGAGTCATTGTACATTAGATTACTGTACTACAATTGCCATCCTAATAACCTTGCTCAACCACTATACATTAATTTATATATAGGTACATTAAAAATATTATATAGCTGTTTATTCTGTATTAAAATCACAGTTGTTTATACACTTGGCTAATTTTCCTTCCTGAAAACGGGTGGTCAGCAATTAGTTTCCTATTTACCACATCCATTTTTGCAACTGTTATTTCTCCCCAAAGAGTAATGCCAGGTTTTAGTGACACTGGAAAGCAGAACTGCAAGGTTTTATGTTCTCCAGTATTAACCTGCTGGACAGCAGATATTTTGCTAATTTCACAAATTTAGCAGCTTTCCCTTTTCTAATTTTATTTTTTAAATGATGATTTTATGTTGCTGGTGGATTCCTCCTCCGTGCTTTGTGCCATGCAGAACCGACACATCTATTGATTTTATTTTGCACAAAAACTGCCACATCATAACAACTCAGCTGAAACTAATGGAACTGATTAAGCAACAGGAACCTCTGAGTGAGACAATCATAGTTTTGTGAAGGTCTATCAGTCCATCCTCTTTGTCTTCCTGCCAGAGGCAGGCTTTTCCATGCAATGCATTTGCTTTTGTTCACTGGGCTTCAAGTGATGCTAAAATGGGACAGTTTTGTATATAAGAGGTAATTAGCCCAGTTACTACAGACACATTTTAATTGCAGCTGCGTGGAACTCATCAAGTTCCATCAGGAGATTGCAGATCTGCCTCTTTTTTTAGTACTTCCAACCTCAGAGCACTGGGTTTGATGCTTTTTGGGATGTACAAACCAGTACCTCATTGCTACAAAATCCAAAAATTAAAGAATCACAACTCTATACCTTCAGTCAAAAATTAAGGATGGGAAAAGAAATGAGCTTTGGAAAGCAAAATCGTTTGAATAGGAATTTCTAGCAATAGAAAAGTCCCTGAGAGGAGAAAAGGATAGCTTGTTTCTTCAGAACAAACTTGCAGAGAGGCATGAGCAGAAGCCTTCAAGCCATCAAATCTCTTTAGAAATGAAATGAGGTTACAGATTGCTCAGCTTCATCTCTGGTGAGTTCTGCCCAGCAGGTTGAAAATTTTCTTTAGTTTTGAATTTATAACAGAACCTGGACAGATTTCATTGACCCTGATTCCCCAACTTTTTGTGTATTTCTGATTATACTGCAGAATGAGTTCAGCTGTGAGGACTGACATGAAGTGGCACCACCTAATTAGAAAAGGGACTGCACTTCAGGCCCCAGCAACACAAAAAAGGAAGATTTCAGATTTAAATCATTCTCATACCCTGAGTGTACTAGCTTTACAATTTTGGGTCATTTTAAGTCTCATAGATTCTTGAAACAGAAAAAAGCTCCATTTCTGATATACTTGAAATTATTACTAACAAAGTATACTAAGTAAGAGCCTGATAAAATTGTGTTCAATATTCATTATAGGAGAAGGAATGTTTTTTTACAGAAAATTAGATTGTTCTTTTCCTAGTTCATCCTGAATACTTTTTCTGGTTTGTGGGATTTCTTTACAAGGATATAATACTCTACCTGTTGCCTGCTTGCTGCTGGGGCTAAGGGAACCTAAGAGATGAGGGAGAAACAGAAATTTGTGCTGAACGCCTTTACTCTGTTACTTAACCTTGTCATAAATCCTTCAATAACCACCAGCTGCTCTGTTGTTATTATGCCCTTCTAAGCTTAGCTGGTTAAATCTCCCTCCTGCTTTTAAACTTTTTGGCAAAAGTAGGTTTTGTTTCTTTTTTTTTTGCAAAGTCCATCTTGAGGCTGTACAGCAAATAGCCAAGGGACATTGTCCCAAAATCCTGCTCATCTGCAGGCATGGATGCTCCTCCCTCTTCCCATGGATGGGTAAAGGCACAAGGAATTCAGCATAAGAATCATTTAACCTCATGTTTACAGCTTCAAAGGGAAACTAAAATACAGGCAAATCCTTTGGTGTTTCAGGATATAGTGGAGGATACGTAGAAGTCATTCCAGGAACGGTGTGGCAACGTCTCATAATTTAGACTATTCTGTCTTCTGAAATTCTCATGTGCTTGTGAGGATCTCTGCTGGCATTTTTTCATTAAAAAAAAGTTTCCAGATCAACGAGCTGAGAACATTTTTGAAGCACATTTCCATGAAAGCAAATAGAGGGATGCACATATTAAACTGGGAAAAAAATATATCACCACGTTTAAAAAAATAAACTTAATTTGTGCTATGCAGAGAGCATAGGGGAAGGGAGACAAGTCATGATCTTTGAATGTTTAAGGTTGAGGATATTGAATTATTCTATTTATTTTGAGCTTACTGATGGTTCTGTGTCCTGCAGGCCTCAGGCATGATGAGGCTAAAATGCCAAAAGGGATGTCACTGCATAAAAGCTGCAGAATTTATGCAAGTGAGCTTCCTCAGCTTACATGTGACCTTTTTTGACTTCACCTTAGCTACAAAAGAAGCTGCTAAATAAAGCTTGCAGAAAAACTCAGAAAGATCCTAAACTGTTCTTGCAGACAGCCCAAGCTGTGTGGTCAGTGCTGGCAAAGAAAGTTGGTTCTTTTTTTTTGTAAACTTTGCTTCTCTGACTGTCATTTTCACTTTGAATGTTTTTCCCCTTGGAGGAATTCCTCCAGGATATTTCCTTCTGCCTTGTCGCACCACAGTGACTCAGCTGGGAAAATAATGTAGCCTGCAGTTTGGCCAGTGAGCTTTTATCAAGAAGCTTTCCTGGAAAGAAGATTTAAAGTGAAATTCCTTAGTTTAGCACAGATTAGGGCCTTCTGGTACTTCACATGTGCAGAGATGAATTATCAACCTTTGGGGAAAGGTAGCAGTGTGTTCACATTAACTTCTCATAGTGTCTGAGGTTTCTTTCCAAGTGCACATTGGGGAGCCATTGGAATGATAATAACGAAGAGCTCGCTAATTCCCACAACTCCTTGTTTTATTGCAATAATCTCTGCAGAGTGAGTACAGCACAAACCATTCCAAGCAACTATTTACTATGAGAAGAAATTAGTTTAGCACAGATTAGGGCCTTCTGGTACTTCACATGTGCAGAGATGAATTATCAACCTTTGGGGAAAGGTAGCAGTGTGTTCACATTAACTTCTCATAGTGTCTGAGGTTTCTTTCCAAGTGCACATTGGGGAGCCATTGGAATGATAATAACGAAGAGCTCGCTAATTCCCACAACTCCTTGTTTTATTGCAATAATCTCTGCAGAGTGAGTACAGCACAAACCATTCCAAGCAACTATTTACTATTAATATTATTATTATTATCATTATTATTATCATTCATTATCATTATCATATTTATTGCTCTGTTAATGTTCATCTAAATTTTTAATGAAAGCTTCAGCACCTCTCAGATGGTGTTTATGTACCTTGATCAACATGTGGACTAAATTTAAGCAGAGAAACAGAGTAGTAGGCTGTTGTTTGAAAATTTGTTTTTCTGTTTGTTTGTTTCATTTTGGTTTAAATAAACTAATTTCTTCTCATGGGGAGGATCAATCATTCTTCAGAATCAAAATTCTCCCAAAGTGGGAGCCTCTGGGCTGAAAATAATGAAGTTTCTGGGAAATGCTGCACATGCAAAGGGATAATATTGATGTGGAAATTGCAACGTGGGATCTATTTCTGAGGAAAGCTTTGTTAAGGAAACATTTAACACTAATATAATAATGTCTGTTTAATATTTCAATTAAATTTACTTTAAACAAAATAATTTCTTTGACATCAGAGAAATGTATCAGCATAATTTAAAAACTAATAAATTCTTTGCTTCTTTATCTGTCACTCACTACATTTGCTAGAATTTAAATAAAATAATTGAGGTAATATTCACTGACCAGATTTTTGAACTGGTAAAGCAGCAGTTTCTAATGTGAGTAGGTTAAATAGTTTGAAGACTAAAACCAGCTTTTTCCAGCCATATCCTCTTGGCAGACAGACTTGCTTTGAAGGTAGATTTTTTTCTTTTCCCAATGTCAGTTCATTAAAATAAACCAGTTCAGAGAGTAATTTGAAGTAGAGAATTTTCTGAGGTATTGAGAAATTGGCAGAACTGTTTTCCTCAAAAGGTATGGCTCTAAATGAGGAGTGAGAACTAGCAGTCCCTTAATCCAGGACAATTTGGACCTGAGAAAGATAACTCATTAATTAAAAACAACACTTTTAAAATAAGCTGCTAGTTTCTTTCCTTCTTTCCTTTTTTTTTTTTTTCCCCCCAAATATTATGCCTACAAAAAATGTCAGCCCCTTGTCAAACTGTAAGCTTTAATCGCAAATTTAGATTTCTATTTTTAGGCCTTCCTGATTAAAGTCAAAGTCTCAAATCAAGTTTGATGCAAATCACAAGTGGAAAGGAACAATTTAGTAAATAAATGGAAGCTAACATTTATTAATATAGGCTACTCTGAATAAATTGTGTATTACTAATATATAAGTGGTCTGAATAAATGACATATTTTATCACATATAATAATAAGGGACTCACCTACAAAAAAATAGAGACTATGTTTCTTTTTGTGTGTTTGCTGATCCTCTTTTGTACAGTTTCATCTTGTTTCAAGTCAATTTAAGGTTAAAATTTGCATCTAAACCATTTCCATTTTTGACAGCAGTGTAAGCAAAACCAAATTGCATCTTGCTAGTTGCTCAGGGTGAAAAAAAAAAAAAAAAAGGAAATATGTAACAGGCTTAGGTACAATAAACAGCATTTTTGAGGGAGAAAAATAAAGGTAGCACAGATCCTCCAAGGTGACTCTGCCTCTGAAGAGGTGGCAAGCTGTTATTTCCTCGGTGTCACGGCTGGGCTGCCTGCTGAGAGACGCCCGGTGATGAACAGGGGCTCTCTGACAGGAGCCTGATCACCCCTCACTTGAGAGAGGTGCTGGGAGAAAGATTGTCAAAGCATGATGCCTTTATGAAGCGTGGCGTTTAAAGCACATCCCCAAAACCCCTTTCCTCGTGTCCTTTTAAGAGGAAAACAGGTCTCAGGGGAACAAAGAGGGATGTCACAGTGTCTTGCCTGGCAGGTAATGGTGCACAGACGAAAAACCTTTCACGAGGTGCGTTCAGGAGGATAAAGTCAGAGATTTTGCTGGGCTCTAAGCACGGAGCTGTCAGTGCCCCCATTAGTCAGAGTTATCAGGACGTGTTTATAAACTTCAGCCAGCGATTGAATCTGAAAATCCCTGAACAATTTAAGGCACGCAGTGCCCCACCCTGCCCCAGGTGCTCTCCAGGCACGGGAGGCTGGCTGTGTGCAGGTGGTGACCCATCCACGGAAGCGGCACACGCCTTGGCACATTTGCAGGGTGTTTTTCTCTTCAGGGCCGTGGCATGTGTCAGTGCAAATGCTGAGCTGCAGCCACACAGAGCACACAGACTGTCCCGTTCCACATCAGCAGCCTTGTTTGCGCCCTTGGCAAGCGAGTGGCACCGAGTGTCTGCTTTTTGAAATAGGACTGTTCCACAATGACTTACACGGGTCTAAATTCAGCAGTAAACCGGGAAGGAGAAAGGTCTCAGTTCGTGGATTTCCTTTCAAAGGCTGAGAGAAAACTGGCTTTTTGTCTTTTCCTCTTTTGGCATTGTGTCTAAAATAAACATTCATTAAAACTTACTCTGTCCAAAATCCAGCTACAGTGGTTTAGCAGAATGCCTCAGGAATAGCGCAGCAACAAAGTGCAAAGAAGTGGTATCCAATCACTGTGGTAGAATAAAAATTTGAAATTATTAAGGGCCTTTTCAAAGCCCTCAGGTTATCATTTGTTAAAAAAGAAAATGCAAAATCTGATGCCAGATGTAATGCTGACATTTTTTTCAGTAGAAACCAGGATACTTGTTAAGAGCATGATCCAACTCCTGGCACTGTCGTGGATAGTCAGAGTTCTGGTTTAAATGCTTCATGTAAAACTACATTCAGGGTTAGAACCACTTTTTCTCTTCTACAAAAATAATGATTTCAGTTTCCTGACTCATGCTAAAGAAATTACTGTTAATTATTTAGAATATATTTATGCTAGAACTTCAATGCAACATTAAAACACCCAGCTAATAAGGGAATTTAATATGCAACAGGAGGAAACTTGCAAATTTAAACCTGACTAGAAGTTGTTTCTCTGTTGTTACATATAAAAACCACACCTTACACAACAGTAAAAGGACCTGAGCCTTTCCCTTTCTAGAACAGTCAAAGGCAAGGAGCCCCAAAGCCTTCATAAATGTTGGTGAAGAATCCATGACTTAGCCATTATCTGGCTGTAGTTCTGGGCCATGGAAAGCTTTAATCTTTCCAGTCTTCCACTCTTCTAACTTTGAATCCTATTTTGAATCCTTGAAAGTTTGGGGTCCTGTTTAAAATATGAGTATCAGTGTTTAATGAGAACAATCCATCATCTGCTTGTCAGCTTCAGCTAGAATGCTGTTGAGATCTCCCTAGTAATAATGGATTTTTGAGACAATCAATAGCTTGGATACAAACACTTCAGGATACAAGAGCGAAGTACCTGTGAGAAAGGGCAGCTAAACAAAATTCAAGAGGAAAATACTTCTGTGAAAACATATAGAACTATAAGAAAGAAACAGCAGAGATGTTAATTCAGCAGCACCAGAGGACCAGGCTGTTCTGAGAAGCAAAGGGGACTGACACATCCCCATTTGATTGACAACTGCCTGGCTGGCAAAGCCCCATCAGACATTTCATCAGGAGATGAGGAGCATATCAATGTTTAGCCTGGCAAATCATTATTCATAGTTAGCTGACAGGTGCATTAGCAAGTTTTAAAAAGCTTTGCACTCCTCATTTGTGCACACACTGCCTGCAGAAACTGTTTTAGTGTATAAGCTGCTCAAATCGTCGTGGCACAGTGAGGGCAGCTGGTTCCTGCACACACACCACACACACACACACACTTGATGCCACCTGCCTGGCAGCAGATATGAAACCAGCTAATGATTTCACATCCATCCTTAAATTAAGGTTGAATGAATACCAACAGTCATCTTCCTCGGGTCTGCTGAAGGTTCAGTTTCGCTGAGTCTGTGACCTCAGGAAAGGGTAAAAGAAAATCTGCTGAGCTGTGCAAATAGCATAGTTCGAAATACATACTGGTTGTTTAATAAATAAGGAGTTTACAGGATGGGTCTTGGGGCAAAGAAATTTATGGGTAGCTTAACTTCAAACCCCTCTGCAATTCTTTCATTGGTAAATTATAAATCCTTCTTTACCACAGCAATATTCCACTTGGGTACTTGCCTTGGATACATGTTGTATGAGAAACTTTTCTCATATTTGCTAATAATTTAAGTGGATCTTAAGTTAAAGGCTCTGAAGAGAATCCCTTGCTGAGGAGAAACAGAGTCTACATATTAAATAAAGACTATATTTAAGGCACGTGATCTCTGCAGTTCCAATGACACAGGATGTGACCAAGAACAAATATTCCAAAATGCACGAGTAGCAAGGCTACAGAACATGAGTGGCAGGCTGACATTAACAGCATCCTGCAGTGATAACAACAGACAAACCATGAACTTAAATCCTGGCTGTCTCAGAGCCTGGTCAGTCCTTTCTCTGTCAGCCATAAATTTCAGGCCAGTGCTCATATATCAGCTAAATCATTTGAATGGTCCTTCACTGTATCATTCCCCAGCTGTTGACGGGATGCATCCATCAATGAAGTGAGCGGCTTTTGCTGCAGCTGGAGTAAAAGCTATTTTTCAGCTTGAAAAGAAAGTCAGTGGCAAGGTTACCTAATGTAGTAACAATCTTTCTATTTAACCTTTTACGGCAAAGAACCTTGATGTAAGTGATAGTCACCCATTTAGGACACAGAAACAACATTTAGGCTGCTTGTCATTACAGGAAGTGTGAATATCAAAGTGCTGAGTAGTCCTAAACTGCTGAACCATTTGTACTCTAGCTGCTCAGAAAAACTCAGGTCTGACCTCCTTGTTTTGCAAGTATTTATTTAAATCAGCAGCAATGAACATATTTATTCAAGTGTATTGCAATTTGCTGCAGCCAGTTGGTAAATAGAGGTAAAAATGAACAACTTCAGCCTTGTGTTTGTAATCCTGGGAAATGTATGGACTGGAAAAGATAACCTTAGGCTTGAACTTCCTAAACAGTCATACAATGAATTCCCTCCTGGTTTCTATGCATCACTTTTGCTTCTCCCATTTTTTAAAAGCTCTTTAAATAACTAGCCAACAGCAAAATTGCACAGAAAGAAAACTGCAGCTATCTCCATCTGCATGTGGATTAGTAGGTAAAAAAGAAAACAAATCCATTTTCCATATAGGAACCGTAAATCCTAGGACCTGATGGAATTGCACTAATTAGCAATGAATTAAAGGTAGGTAATTTTTGGCATTCTACTTCATTGATAGTTTTATGGCAAGCAAGTTAGGAAAGCACAAGATGAAAGAGAGAGATGGAAGTCATTTACATCAACTAGCTTGGCTAGAGCTGAGGCCAAGTGACATTTAATGACATATATTTTCATTCTGAAACAATAATGGTTTGACATGGGGAAAAAAAAAAACAAACACCTTTGGTAAAATCTTAAATTTACAATATTTTTAAGAAGGGAAAAAAAAAATCTTAATCCCTGATCATCTGTTTGCAAACACAATGAAACTTGTCAAGGAAATTATGTTTTGAAACAATGCCTTTGGCTACAAATGCATAAAAATATTTTGTGTGTTCTATACTTACAAAAAGACTGCATTTCTCCTATGTAAACCTGTGAATGTATCCGGTATCCATTAGTAGCCCAAACATTGCTTTTCCAGTTTCACACTGATGAGAATTTGTTAAGTTATGGAAGCAAAAGTTGCAGTTGTGTTTAAATAAGCCCTTGGGCAACTGATTGTGCTCTTGAAGTTATCTCATTCTCCAAGAAAATTCATCAGCTTTGGACAGTATTATCATTTAGCATCTTCTGCAACATGCATGCATCCAAAAACAACAGTTATGCCACACACTCTCCGCTATTTGCACACTGATTGACAATTTGCTGACAATCTGTTGTCCCTGTCTTAATCTTGTTAAATTGGAACTTTTTTTGGTCTGCGAAAGATGATTTTACTTCCCCAAGTCCAGGACAAGACAAATAATCTAACAAGAAGTTACTCTTGAAACCCACAAGAGTCTGAAGGTTAAACAGACCACTCCACATAATGGGTGGCTTTTCTTTTTGCATCACATCCACTTTACTAAGCATCAAAACCTTTATATCAATTAGTATGCTCCATTTCCTATTAGATGCCATTCTATCAAACTAAAATTGTTCTTGGCAATTTTCCTGTTTAAGTTAACAGATCCTGCTCTAAAATCTGTCTTCTAAATTCCATATCTCACTTGTAGAGCCTGCAGCCCACACCACCCTGTGCAGCCTTGTCAAGATGCTGATGGGTGAACCAGGTCTCAAAGAGTAAAGGGAAGACTGCCTACATTTCAGCTGGAAATCTCCAAGCAGACTTGCTGCCCTTCGTTCTGCACATTTACAAAATAGTTTCTGGCAGTTATGCATCATTTCCACAGCTCAAGGGAGAGAACCAAACCCTGCACTGCCTGCCCAGTGTGGACAACAGTACCTGACACAGGAGTGTGTTTGCACTGCGCAGAGGGAAGCAAATTATTACAAACTCACTACAAAATCCACCCACACCATGAGCAAAAAAGCCTTTTTTTTTTCTTCCTGAGGAAGTCTACCAGAAATACAATGAATCTGAAGACTGATGAGCTTTCTTAGTATGTTTTTACTCATTCTCTTTAATGATCCCATTTCCTCCAAGTTTTTAGAAAAGTTGACCATGGGAAAAAAACCTAATTCAAAACAACTTTGCCATGAATTAGATCTCTGAATTGAGCTGGGGTTAAATGGTAAACTAATTTTCAGCTAACTGCTTCTCATGTAGTTCACTCTTCTGAATGCATGGCTGCAAATCTGCTTGCTCACACTGCTGTTTCCTAGGCTGGAGTGACTATTAAGTTTCGTAATTAGCAGAATGTAATTATTTCCCATAATGGGCTGTAAATTCACATTATGCAATAAATCATTCTTATGTACACTCAAGGATTCATTACTCTTCTTAGCAACTGAATAGCATATTTACTAAGCACAAAAATGTTCAGCTGGAGTGCCCTGTAGGTTATTGGGAAAGCATTAGTTGTTCCCAAATGAACCCTCTTTGGTGAGGGAAAGTGGTTAGCAGCAGGAAAATTGTGGTTCTACCTCTGAGGTTAGAAATAAGACTTGCAAACCTGATTCAGCAGGGCACTAAAAAAAATATTTGCATATCAGTTCCACTGGGATCATTTATTGTCCTCATTAAGGCTATTAAGTGCTTTCTTAAATCATCTTCTGAAATAACAGTCAAGGAGAGAGAACTGCTGTTATGACTAAAGATTTGTCAGCCAGGACAGGAGTGAGCAGTTCCAGAATCCATGGAATTGCTAAAGCCAAGCCAGAACAACCCTAAGCCTTGCATGTGCCTTACCAATTTTGTGCTTTGGGAGGGTAAAAAAAACTTGAAAAGGCTGGTGGGTATTCTCAGTAGAGACAAGGAGTAAAATGTATTATAATATTGTACTGAGCTGAAGACTCTGCACTAATGTGGCTTTTAAACTGGGTCTTGGAGATATGTTATTTGTCACCTCTTAGTCAATTAAAGGAAACAGAAGCTCAGAACATCTTTGAGCACTGCCATCAAGAACTGAGAGTGCAGAAAAAGGGAATTTGTTCAACAGAGAAAAAATAAAGATTCGGCATGAAGTCTGTAATCTGTGTTGTCACACTGTTGGCAGAATGCAGACTCTTTCATAGATAATAACCAAATATTCATATAACATGCATGTATACATGTGCCTCCACCATCCTAATCTGGTTCATGAGGGGTAAACCAGTCCAGAAATACTTGACTCCTCAGCAGAACTAAGTTTTATGCATAAACAGGCAAGCATCACCCTTTACAAGATGGAGGATTTCAGTAAAAAAAAACTTTCTTGCATTTTTCCTGTACTACTTTGGTTGTGACCTTTCCCCTCTCCAAATCTGGTCTTATCCCACCTATCTCTTCTTCCAACTCACCATCAGTAGCGAAAGAAAAACTTTGAGAAGGTCAGAAACTCTCTTCCTTGTTGCTGTCACCATTAAACCCTCCTTTACTGTGGTGCTGTTGCAGCAGGACTGGCACAGACAGAAAGCCTTCCTATCACATTTACAAGACATACGTAAGATACATGACCCTAATTAAAAAAAGGATAAAGCTAAAACAGGGAAAAAGAAATCCCCATCTACACCTGAACCACTGACAATCAATGTTGTCCAGATGCCTGAAATAGGCAGGCTGCAAGAATAAAGAATATCCTAATGTCCTTCAAACCCAATATAGAGTGTTAATGATTG
>WAAG01063622.1:0-10020 GCA_013390105.1 Tichodroma muraria | reverse complement strand
TTCAGTTAATTGATCCTGATATATGAACCCATACACGTAGGAGAAAACAAATCCTGATAGTCTGATAGAAGGGGTAACTGAAGACACACTTTTCCTAATAGAATCTGCATGCTCCAGGAGCAAGAACAAGGCAACACTGCATTTAACAGCCTATGGTCATGAGCTTACCAGCTTCAGAAGCTTCTCATTAACTTTTCCCCTGTGGTAGAACTTAGTTTTTCGGAAAATACACTGACAATGTGCTTCTCTATTCAATTT
The DNA here is from genome assembly GCA_013390105.1 of Tichodroma muraria. Classification (NCBI taxonomy): domain Eukaryota; kingdom Metazoa; phylum Chordata; class Aves; order Passeriformes; family Sittidae; genus Tichodroma; species Tichodroma muraria. Next base: position 9,762 of record WAAG01063622.1, on the reverse strand, counting down.
CAAAACAATTAAAATGTGCATACACCTGAAACAATAAAAATTATTGGTTATGACAGCACATTACAAGGTTTTGGAAAATAATTTCTTCAGAAGGTTTTTCTAATAATTTCTGGCAACCTCTTCAAACCTGTCCCATATAATCTTCTGCAATATCAATACTGTGTTGGACTGGTACTGAAACGTTCCACATTTTTAGATAGGGCAATGCTGATTAGACTAATTTCTTCAATTAAATTTTCACCAATAATTGTACATTATTTATAAGCTGTTTGCTGGTTTACAAGGTTTATCCATTAAAACAAATAAGTCTTTTCAGCAACATTTGTTTGAATTGAGACCAGGACATTATTTAATATCCAACCCAAAAAAAGGCTGAAGTAAAGGACAGCAATGAAACTGTTTGACTTTAAAAGTTGTTTTAGCAATTGTGGAACTAAAAAGCAGTAACAGCAACATAAAAATCACCGAGTAAAAAGTGGGGTTACTTTCTTGTTAGAAGAAAATTCCTTACAGAATAAAAATGTTGGAGAAATATCACTTCATGTGCATTTGTTTTCACTCTGTCAAACATAGATCTTCTAATAAACAAAGCAAGTTTGAAGGTAACATTTTTGAATCCTTTATTAAAATTAGCATCCCATCCACGAGTTTCTCCTAGAAATAAAAAGACTCAACACTGAACATTCTAAAAAACTATAAAAATTGTGTTATACATTTTTCTTATAAATTCTCCAATAGACCTAAAGTTGAATTCTCTCACCAATGTAAACCCATGCATCATCCATATGATGATCAAATTGAAGAACAAAAAATTGATATAAATTTTATTTGCAACCTGACGATGAAATTATTTCTCTTTTAACTATATCATACAATTTTGTCTATCTAGCTGTTGCTATTTTATACAAAGCAAAAGTTCATTGCTTTCTTAAGAGTACAAGAAAAAGCATGCCATTGAAATTCTCCATATTTCAGTGTGAAACAGTGCTCACATCTAAAAGGCAGTATTTTTATCAGCACAAAGCTTTTGTTCAGTAGTAAGTTCTCAAGCAGATTATGATGAAAAAGTAGGGATTTTTTTTTTTGTTTGGTGATGGGGATTTTTCTTTTAAGTACAAAATAATTAAGGGTATCTACTCACCTTTTACTGAACCAAGTACAGACTAGTCCTTACTATCATACCTTTGGATCCAATTTCTCCATAATGCCAGGCTTCCCCATTTCTATTCAAATTACAAGCCATAATTGAGAATTCATTATCTATTGAATCTTATGTGTAGGACCATTTACTTTTTAATGAAACCAAACCAAAACAACATAGCAGAAAATGTTCCCTAGCTTAAAAATATACCTTCATTAAATCTCCTTTTTAAATTAAAAATATGATATTAAAGTCAGGTCTAATATAACTTGTAAGATCTAAAACCCCAAGTGAATACTTTGATAAAAAGTTATTAAAAACATTTGTAACTACCTCATTAACTTTTGTGTTTGTCAAACACGTCTATTAAAGACTGTTAACATTTAATCTTATATCTACCTATTAAAAAGCAGAAAGCAAAGAGAGAAATGGAAGAGCAACACATAATTACTAAAAGCCTGAAGCAATCAAGGCAGTGATAGTGATAGCAAATTTTACCACCTCAAGAGCATTGAGGCATGTTATAGGAAAAGGAGAGTCAGATACTTCTGGGGACAGAAAGAGATGAGTAAAATATTACATTTCTAGAGTCATTAGAAATATTATTTATTTAATACTAAGCAAGGAATGTTTATAACTATTTTTTACTTTCTATATAACATGGAGAAGTATTGAGAAGTATTATTAAAGGGGACAAGCAAACCCATAAATAATGAGGAATTGCCACCAAATACCATCTTTGATATGGAAAAAAAAAATCTTTCAAAGTAGGAGAAATGAGATGTGACATTTATACTGTGCTACCCCACTGGCACAAGAGAAAAAAAGCATCAAAATAAAAGAACACATTTCAGAATTAGAAAAACCTTGACGCTAGGTTTCAAAGTCAGAAAATTTGCTCCCCTGTAATTTAGGAAAAAAGAAATCCTGTTTGTTTTTTTAACATAATCCTGTTCCCAAAAGATGTAAATCCTTCAGATTTAATTTCTTATATATAAATCTGTCTCGCATGAAACGCAATGGAATAGGAATGGTGTCACTGTATATGCTGCTGGTAATATCAGTTATTATTTTTTTTGCCTTACAATACTCTAATTTCAAGCACACAAGTCATTAAGCACTTCAGCTTTCAGGCCAAAAACTTTTTCTTACAACTGTCACAAAACTTCAAAAGATTTCATATTTTTAGAAGTGTCTAGGAATACATGTTTGGTTTATTACATCAAAGAACCAGTTCAATGACATCTCTGCATCTGGACAAGACTAAGCATTCATGGAAGAAGTGCAAGCTAGAAAGCTTATTTTCCTGATAATGGACACTACAATCTGAAATGGTTGATGGTTTTGAAGAGAAACTATCGCTATTCCCTGAAATTGTTCAATCCAGCAAAAAACCCACCCTTAGTGGCAGCACAGAATTCAGATAATGTGACAAGGAAGCTGGACAGCATTCCAGCCCAAAGCAGAAATTTTGTACTTCATCTGATAAAAGTAAACCGGAATATAAAGTCATAAACAATTTTTACTCATTTTGCAGATGCAGAGTTTTGCAGAACACAGATGCAGACATGTGCAAGCTAAGTTGCAGAAATTAATCCATTATTTGAGTTTTAGCTGACAATGTAATTTCTTAAACGAAAATTTCTTCTTCATCTAACCTAAATGCTACCATCCATTGCAGTAACACAGTAAGCAAGCCCTTTCTCTAAGTGAACTTCCATCCTTCTTTCTCCTTTTTCATTCCCCCTCCCTTTCTTTACTGCAAAAGATCATCATGTAAATAGAAGACTGAAATAAACTATCTCTGCACAGAGTCAAGCATATGCCAAAAATTTCTGTTGTTAAAATCAGCAGATTGAAAATTAAATGGTTAAACATTTTAAATCCCAATGATTCACCCATTTGTAACAGGAAAATAATATCTTGCTTCTTTCCCTGCACGTGAAAATATCAGAATAAACTACTGTTAACATTTTTACAATTAAAGATACTTGGCAAAGTACACTCATTTCCTCCTACTCATAAACAAGTTAGAAAACCTCCAGGCCTAACTCCATATTTCCTAATTTTATAACCCTTTCTCAGTTTAATTTTAACATAAGAGGTGACAGTAAATTTGCTTCACTGACTGTGCACATCTCAAACAGCTGTGAAATACAAACAATGAGGTGAGGATTCCGCAGGAGTAAGAAAGGATGCGGACGGCAGATTGCAGGGAGAGTTTGTGCTACAGATGGAAGTATTTCCCAGACTGAAGGCTTTTGTTAATGACTGAATTGTGCCCCTGAGCGCGGTGCTTTTGTCCCGGGGCTCCCCCGGGCCAGCGGGCGAGGATCAGCCGCAGGCCGAGGCCGGGGACAGCCCGGATGTCACCGAGCGACGCCGGCGCTGCCTGGGCTGGAGGGCACCGGGGCAGGACGGGCAGCTCGGCTGGGAACCCACCTGGGCACCTGCCCTCGGCCCTGGGAATCACATCCCTCTTGGGGCAGCTAAAAGGCCGCAGCTGGGAACAGCTGGGCTTCAGAGACCTCGGACAGGACAGGCGTCCTGCCGTGCCGCGGAGCACCCAGGACGGCAGCCCGGCTAAACTTTGAATAAAGGTGAGGCTACAAAAAGCGACCGCCGCCGTTCAATATTGCTGCTCAGCAACATTAGTATCTTAGGCACTAGATACTAATGTTGCTAAACATTAGATGTGCCTTCTGCAAAACCCTTTGAAGAAAGAATTGTTCCACGCTATTAAGTCTCTTTATTATACATTCTCTATAATTAGATAGTGCTATTTTAAGTTCTTCTCCAGGTCTTACAACAAAACTGTATAAACAGACTTCACACTGATAGCATTTAATTGCTTTGCATGTGCATTGTTTAGTGTATGAATGATTCAAGCAATTAAGAGCCAAAGGTGCTGCTTGGTTCCATCCTTTTAGAACCCAGGAAAATCTAGTGAAATGGAAGCAATGATTCTCAACTGGACTCATGCAGTCTGAAACCATTCAATGTGTCTTCTGAAAAAAGAAAGCATGTAAAACATGCCTATGATCCTAGGGTTTAACAGATACCCATCTGTTACCTGTTAAGTAAAACCTGTTACCATATTGATTTGGACTACCAATACAACATGAATGCTTTTTCAAACATATTTTAAAACAGCAAGAGCAGTTATTTTATGGATGTCTGCAGAACCAGAGCATTTATAAGCAATTCTTCCAAATGATGGATTACAACTGAGAAAGCTTACTTCATTTTTTTAAATTCAACTAAGCATTCAACCATTCAGTTAAGGCAGCACCAATAATTTCCCCAAAGAAACTTAGATAAGAATATACGGTGTCCATTTATGTGTCTAGTGAAGAAGCATTTCTTTTGAGAAACCAAATTGGGTTTGTCACTTTTTATCATCATATGGATCTATTTCCAACAGCCAAAAAACAATACTTTTACTTTCAGAATAACACGCACATGTAAAATGCAAGCATAGATAAAACATTATGCCTTTTACAGGAATAAGATAGCTCTGAATTTCTAAGAAACAGAGTTGAATTATGGTTCAAGATAAACAGAACAAGGCTTATCATTCAGTGCTTTTCACTGTATTGCAACAACAATATCATATAAATTATATATAATATGAAGAAAAATTAATTTTAGATAGATAAACAGAAGTACTTGAACTAATTAGTTACCCATATTCAGAATGCAAAAGGATATTTCAAAGATAATTCTAAGGAGACAAAGATCTTGAATTAGGACGTACTTTAGCACAATCTCATAGACACTTAAAGTTACTGAAATGTGAGGGTAATTTTGTTAGATAAACACCTAAGACACTCTCAGGGCACTACCCTCAAAACTGGTATCATTGAACACTTCTGCTGGTCTTACCAGCTGGCCTGAAGTGACACAAAAGGGGAAGCAGGAGGTCCTGTTAAAGGATCTGACAGTGACTAGCGTATAAATCAAAACTCATCAAAACACATCAATTGCAAAACTCTACAGTTTTCAAAGCCCTGATTTTAAAAATGTGCTGAATTGGATTTTTAACTTCTAGTTTTCATATGCTTTCCTAAAGAAGAGATGACATCCAGATGACATTCTGGTAACTACTTGAATATTTTTTTATGACTACAGCTATTACATCAAGTTCAAAACCTTTTGTTACGCATGCCAACCCATTATACAAATTTGTTCTGTCTAAATACTTACATTGTACATAGACATATTCTGGTTCCTAAATTTTGCATATATTCTTTAAAAGTTATGAGGTGTTTCTCATTGTTAATTAAAAAACATATGCTAGGATAAACTTCGTGAATCCATATGATAGCTCCTTTTTTCAAATTAACCATCCGATTTTTTTCCTTCAGCAACCCAGACACCTGAAATTAAATTGCAGAGGAATGGAGCTATGAGAAAGATTTCTCTTTTCCACAGACACTGCCCCTGATGTAACAACCATGAAGCCGTTAGAGGCATCAAGCACCAAGCCTGGCTTCTTTCAGACAATGCACACTTATTTGCAAGGAGATTCTCCTGGAGAAGGCTCATTCTCTGCATCACATCAAGTTACAGAAGTCTGTGTCGGCATGGGAGCCAGAGTGGCAAGAAGAAACAGTGATTATTATTACAAATAATAAATGGAATTTCTCACTTCCAAGAAATTCCCATTTATTGTTTATAAATAAAAAATTATTTATACATATACTATTTGTAAAAGAAAAATTTCTTTACTTCAATTAAGTCCAGAAAAGACAATTGGCTGACGATCAGATATTGACTTGCAATTTGTAGGCAAACAGCAGGGAGAAAGCTGGATGTGCATCAGCCTTTATAAAGAGCTGATCTGGCAGCCAGGGAAGAATGAGCCGAAAAAGATTTCTGCATCTGTAGGTTACTGTAATTAGTAAAGAGCATTCTGTGAAACTTCCTAAGACACAAAGTCAGAACTGGCTCGTTTTATTCATATAAAATAAGAGAATTTCATGTGGACAATTTGATGACTACTTTCAGCTTTCAGTTGTTAGCAGATTTTTAGGGTGGAAAATAAGCAGAATACAGATGGGGAAAATATTGGAGCTGGCTCAGCAGGGTTAATTCTGGCATGATGCTGCATTACCAGTCAGCTGCAGTGCCTCAGCACCACACTCCAGGGACCGGGGTAATTGTGCATGGAGCTGGCAGGGAGTCAGGAGCTTTGTTAGCTCCTGATCAGCATTAACCATTCTAAATAAAGTTCAGCTCTACGCAGACAAATGTAGGTGACTCCACGTGATCCTCATCAGTACCCTGGAGCTTTCTTCCATGTGGAGTATGCTATTTCCCCAATAACAGATAATGGAAAGTGACTACCAGCAAGAGAAAGATTTTGTCCAAAGCTGTTCCACTCTAGCTTTAGCCCTTCTGTAAAAACTTCACAGAAACGTACAAGGAGGAAGTTAGTAAAAGAAAGCAGACCTTTGCATTGTCACAGATGCACAAACAAAAACTTGCAATAAAGTGAAAAATAGAATTTGCATTTGATGTGCTTATTACTACAGAGTGAAAATATTTCATCATAATGAGGTGAGTTTTAACCATTACTGATAATTCCATAAGGTTATATAGTCCACACAAGGGAACACTTTCAGGGATTCAGAACCACTCTACAGAAATTAAGACAAACTAAAAAAAAAATTCACCAGAATAACATCCTGTGACAAGGTAAACTGATAAAGTAAAAATAAAAGGGGAACAAAATGAAGGCCTAAATACAAACAGAGACCAAATTAAGACCTTGCCACAACAAAACATAGCATCAAAATCCACCAGATTGCTGGACAATTTGCCAAATCACTTCTAGAATAGATTTGATAGGGACAATAAGGAAAGTAAATTAGTATCAGCAGGTAAAAGTCTACAGTACCCATCAGCTCTGAAGAAGACCTCTATAAGCTCTAAAAGGTCACCATATTGTTAAATTGTACAAGAAAGTTTGCAATATTTGGAATGAAAAATACAGAGTCCATTTTGTGGTCTGAAAGTCTATATTCTTCTAAGATCAAGAGATTTCCAAAGTGAAACGTGAGCATATCTAATTCCAACATTATAGAGATACAGAAACTTTTGATGTTCAAGAAAATTGTGAGAACATTTCTAGGGGCAGATTATAAATCAAGCCTTGCAATACCAAGTTTCCAAACCTTTAGATAAAAAAACAACGTTAACACATCGGGCAGGAGACCAAGAACAATCAGGGTGAGGACAGAATTTTTTTCTTACATCTATTAATTATTTGTTAAGCCAGAACTATTTTATCTGAATTGACCAACAATGTGGTCTAGCAGATATTGATCACTATTGCAGTCTATTCCACAATCAGCTGAGTGCAATGGAAACAGTCTTTAATTAGGAATTTAAATATGTCTGCTAAACAGATCCTTATTTCTTTCTTTCTTCATTCATCTCATCTTGAATCGTATCAAATCTTCTATCTTCACATAGAATCCAACATAGAACTCACCCTATAGTGATACACAACGAAAACATTAAAAAAAAAAAAAAAATTAAAAAAAGGCATAAAACCCAAGGGCACCTAGAACAAACTGCTTACCACATATATACAGCACAGCAAATGACTCAAGGTTTCAGAGCAAGGCCTCTGAGCTGCACTGCTCTGTTCAAGCCATTTCAGAGCACCTGGAGAGATGAGCTTCTTGAAGACTGTCAGCAGCACCACAATCCACTGTGAAAAAATTAAACCACACTTGCCACACCATTGGGTGTATCTGCACATATATAACTGATGGGAGCCCAATTCAACTGTTAAGCTCATATGCATCATTGTAGATAATTATTTTAAATGTTTCTAGAAAGAAGTTATTGTTACACAGCTTCAACAATAGATTATTCTAAATCTATTTCAAAACCCATACAAAAATGGAATCTCAGATTTTACATACACTATCAATCTGCACTGAATTATCACAACTGTAGGAAAATAAAAAAGTTGCTATCTGGTCTAGTTAGTTGAAACAAAACAAGAAGATGAATTGCAGCACTAGTAACAGTTCTTTTTTCATCTGATTTTCCACAAAACATGTTTAGTTTTATAGTAAAATATTGAAAACAAATTTGTTCAGAATGATGCTTCATAGGAAGCATCCTCTCTGCTTCATAGGATTTTCAAGTACAATTCCCATTCTCAGCTAGCTTGGTGATAGTAGCCATCTGCTTGCTCCAGGAACACCTTTCCAGAATAAACAGAAACAGTAAAATAATTATGAAATTGTAATTACAACTAGAAAAATTCATTGAAGGACTTAGTCCCTCAGAAATTCAATCTCATAAATAAAACCAAAAATTATCAGCAGTGAAGAATTCTAAAGACTGACTCCCAACATATTTCACAAAAAGGAATTTTAGAGAAACTTCTTTTCTAGAAGAATCTTCTCACTCAATCTGGAATAACAAGAGATGCAATCCACTCACACTTCCAAGTTGATGTAGATGACTATGCAGTATGACCTCAGCCAAAAGGCACATGACTTCCACATTAGTTATTGGCCAAAGCAGAAATGAGACCTAAAAAAGTTAAAGACCTAAATACATTCTGAAATAACACTACTACTTAACAGTAATAGGTGAAAGTCATAGGTGAAAGTCAGGGTTAAGATTTTTAGGAAATCAAAAATTTAGATTTCCCTGGTTTTGATAGTCAAAAACAGGGAAATCTAGATTTGTCAAGCACTGAGCAAGTTTTACTAAATTTTTCATAACTAAAATGTAGGCAATATCTCTAGCTGGTGAGTCACTGCTGAGGTTTCTCCTCCTGAGCAAAAATATTTTACCTATAAGTCCATAATTTGTCTAATAGCAATAAATTAAAACTAACTGGATCACTCTAGTTAATTCTCTAGCATTCACTGTAGAAATGCAAATCAGATTTGCTATGAAAAAAAAAAGGAAAGGAGAATAAATATGATTATTATATTTGGAAACTCATCAGCAATGAAAACTGACTATTTTTTCTCTAAATTATCTGCTTCTTGTATATGCCAATTCATACTTTATTGCCTAACTAAAAATNATATGCCAATTCATACTTTATTGCCTAACTAAAAATTAGTTCTTAATATTTATATTCATGTGAAATCCTATGGCAGATGTCTAACTATGTCTGCTTCTGCACTAAAGAACAATTCTGGCCTTAGAAGAAGCAAAATTCAAAAATCCATGCAGATGGCTAAAAATAATGTGGGTTGCTGTATCCACATGAACAATGGTATATAACATTATAATAGGACCAGAGAAATTCATAATCCTTTCATACCTGTGAGAGTGCTAAGGACACCTGGAACACTACGCAGCATCATTAATGCATTTATTCAGACCTGGAATACAGGCAGGGGCCAAAGGAAAGGCCAACAGTCAAATTCTATGATGTATTATGTGAATTCACCTAGCTGAGACACAGAAAATTCAAACCAGCTATCCTTTTAGTAATACCTAAAGAGCCATCAGTACTGAAAGGAAAATCCCACAACGCCATTGAGATGCAAGTCAAGCAAGAAAAGAAGCTATCAGACTTCATCAGCATCTAAATCCTCTTTGTTTAAGAAGAAAATAAAAATTATTTTTGGCAG
>WAAG01063596.1:0-10883 GCA_013390105.1 Tichodroma muraria | reverse complement strand
GCCGGTTTGAAACCGCCGCGCCGCTCCCGGCCCCGCCCGCTCCTCGCCGCTCGGCCGCCGTGAGCTTCCCGGTACTGCCGGGGCTCCGGGCTGCTGCTGCTGCTGCTGCTCGGGTGTTTCCCCTTGGACAGCCTTGACCTGACCCTCACCCCCGGCCGCACGTCGGCCGCCGCTGCTGCCGGTGCTGCGGCCTTGCCGGCCGCGCCTTACAACCCGCTGCGTTGTTAGGTATGGTGTGGGAGATACCTCTGTGCAGGAGAAAGGAAAGAAATGCTCAAGCGGTACCAAGGAAAAAAGCTGTAGGGCAGTGCCAGATTTGGCTGCCGTACCTTTGCCCTTTGGAAGATGAATACTCCAGCCCCAGAACCCAAAATGACATAGGTTTTTTTCTTAATCCTTGGTTATGCGCTGGCCTCTCAAGCAGGTTCCTCTTTTCAGTGCTTTCAACGTTCAGGCTGTGTGGCTGAATATGTTTTCTGATTTTTCTCTCCTTCTCTTTCCCCTTTCATCCCCCCAGGCTATTTCCCATGCTTTTCCTCACTCTCTGCCAAGCAGCAGGAAAGCAGCGGCCCTGTCTGACTGCCTGCTATTATGGGGACTCATCTGCAAGCAAAGTCTCTGTTTGCCATGGAAAAACCTGAAGTCCCTGGGGTTTATGGAGTAGAGAAACATATGTTACTGTTTTCATGCCTCACTTGTTAAGGAGCCCTAAACTTTATCATCCTACTCATGCGTGTTTACCTGCTTGCTCTTTGCTCCCACGGCTTCCCCAGTGAATGGATACAAGTTTGCTCTTTCCCTTTTCTATCCATTTAACTTTGCCTGGTAAAGATGGACAGGAATTGCAGACGATCTCTGAATTTTAAGAGAACTGTGCTTCAAATCTAGATGCAAGGACTGTGAAGCCTCTTGCTAAATCCTGCCAAGGACTGAACTGTTTTTTGGCTTCTGCATCTGTCATTTCTTTCGGTGTTGCTTGCTCCTTCGGTGATCGTAGGGCCCAGTTACTGGGATATTATCTTTCTTAGGATCAGATGCTTGTGAATTCGAATGTATCAGTTTTTGATGTGGTCTGAGGCACTGAGATTCAGCCAGACCTTGGGAGTTATAATGTTTTCATGGCTGCTAATTTCCTTGCCCCAGCTGTGGCAGCAGACTCGTAATTGGTTACCATGGATGAAACCACAAAGGATGAAACCATGGGACAGAGGGTCATGGAGAACCTGAAGGGTGACTGAGTGGTAAGGAGGGAGCTTGTGCACAATTGCTTGAGAACATGGAGTTTAACTGAGGGCAGAAACCAGGGAAAATATGTGGAGGTAAAAGGGGAGGAGTGATGCTTATTTGGAAGGACACATATAAAGAGAACAATGGGGTGCCTGAATATATGAGTATGTTTTAACTGAGGAGCACACTTCTGATTGTCCTTGTGTCTTTGTTTTCCTGATTCTCACGTGGGACCTGGCACATCTAAGAGGGATTTCTCTGGGACTTGTCTTAGGATTTGCCACTGGACTGTTTGCTGATACCAGCAACAGCACAGTGTAAATGCATTGTAATACATGAATCTTGCAGAGCTGTAGAGGGAGATGGGCTCTTAGGAGTCACTGCCTTAAGAGTGAAGCAGCCTCAAATTTGGTGAGCTGTCCTTGGTCTTCCCTCTCCCTTGTCCTTGGTCTTTGCATCTCCACACAAGCATCACCTTTCTTCTGGTGCTTCGAGCGTGCCTTGTGCTTCATCCCTCAGCAGAGACCCAGCAGTCCCTGCAGCTGTGGGGCAGAGCTGCTCAAATGCTCTCATTTGCTAGGTGAGCCCTGTATGCCCAGAGGGAGCAGAAGCCTTGGATCAAATCATGGTCTGGGGATCAACAGGATGGTTTCTGCTTTGGACAAGAGCTCACCAGTATTTCTTCCTAAGATCTAATCTCACCCTTCCTCTCAGTCTGAAGCCATTCCCTCTTGTCCTGTTACTCCATGCCCTTGTCAAAAGTCCCTCTCCAGCTCAATAGTAATGCCTTTAGGTATTGGAAGGTGCTATAGGGTCTCCATTTGTATCTCCATTTAATTGAGTGGAGATATGCTAGAGGACATCTGTCCTCTATACTTGACAAAATAAAATTTCATTCCGAGTTTTATCACCTTTGTAGGATTCTTTGGCCCTTTTCAGGCTTCAAAGGAGCAGCTGAGTCAGATAGCTCTCTCTGTTAGGGGCTGGGAGAGGAGGGGAAAGGTCTCTGGAATGAAAAAAGGGAGAGGATAGGAAAAGAGGGACAGACGGATGCCAGCAGAAGCTAGAGCCCAAAGCAGGGGACAAGTTATGTGGTTTGAGTCTCTTGATACTGAAAGATGTTACTGTCATAGTGACACTGCCTGGTCAATGGGGATTCAGGGGATGCCAGAGAGAAAGGCATTCTGCTCTTCTTTGGCCAGCCTGATGTTCTTGAGAGAACCAGAGGCTGGTGGAGGAGGTTGTGGACAGCAGGTTGTGTTTGTGTCTCCCTCGTTCCCCAGCCTCCTCTACAACGAAGCGTCCCTTTCCCAATAATCCACGGGCTTGGAAATGTGACTTGATTGGAAAGATTAAGGTAGGAGGTAATGAAATTCTTAATTATAGTGGTGTCATAAGTACTCTGATGCGTAGATGAAGCTCTGATATTGCCCAGAGAAGTTTTGGATGCCACTTCCGTGGAAGTGTTCAAGGCCACATTGGATGGGACTCTGAGAAACCCGGTCTAGTGAAATGATCTTTAAAATTCCTTCCAATCCAAACAATTCTGTCGTTGTGTGAAGAAGCTGAATACACCTTTCCCTTTCTGCTGGGGGCAAGTCCAGGGTGAATTATTTAAGCATTCAGAAGCTCAAGGCCAGATGATGTTCGATACATGAGAGAAACTGGATGCTGCAGGTATCGAGTAGCCTGTGCTATGGGTGAACAGGTGTAACCTGGACAGACTCTGTCTACTGTGTGCCAAAATCCATGGGAAATGCCAGAGAAACCCCAAATAGCAGGTGACTGTGCACTCTATACAAGGATACTCTTGAGGAGGAGGAAACATGAGCTACAAGGAAAGACTAGAAAACCTGGGTTAGTTGAGGCCAGAGAAGTTTTAAGAGGAGATACTTATATGTGAATACATGTAATACCTAGCAGAGGAAGAGCTTAAGCTGGATATATCACTATGTCCATGGTAAACAAGGCATGAAGTAATGTCCTTAACAGTAATACAGGGGACAAGACACCGGGAAAGAAACGCCCAACTTTTTAATTTTAAAGCAAGTTAGGACTTGTTCAGCCTGTCTTAAGAGATGGTGGGATCTCTATTGCTGACAATTTCATGAGGGGTAAACTTAACACCTAGGTTTAACACCTGGCATGCTGCTGTAGCCAGACAGATGATGTGGGCAGTGTTTCAGGATCTCCATAATCTGTTTTCCTGTCAAATCCTGTGTGCTCATAGACAAATATTGATATCCGAGCCTTGTACCCACACCTGGGAATGTGAGTAACAAACCTCATGGCCCTTTGACAGTAAAACTAATGGGATTGGTCCAGTGTCCTGAGTTCCTGTTGCTGAAGGAGAAGGGCTGAGCAAGAATGGATGCTGTGCTTTGGTGATACGGGAACTCGAAGTTTGGGGATCCTCGTAGGAGGTAACAAATATTACAATCCCATGGCATGTGACAATCTTCTGGTAAGAGTTCTGAAGGTTCAAATATATTCAGAAGCTGTGGCTGTTATAACTTGGTAATTGCTGGGTTTATGCCAGGTGTACTTTAGGCCAGCTGATGAAACCAGCCGGATCAGCTGTCATCTGTGCCACATCCCCCCAGCTGTGCTCTGGGAATTCTAGAGCAGGATCACCATCATGCCACATGAGATTGGCATCAATTTTTTACTAAGGGTGACTTGATGGTGCCAGGATCTGGTACTGCTGAGCTTCTAGGGGTGGCTTGGCCCCACCACATCCAAGTGTGTGTGGTTCTCTGTGACTGTCCAGAATGGACAGACACATCTGTCTCAGGAAGGCATTCAGGGCATGACATTCTTAGCACTGCATAATTAGTACTGGTCCAATCTGAACCCCCTTTTTGTTTCCTTTCCATCCTCTTTCCTTGTACTCCTGCTGCCAGTAGGCTGGGGCATTTTGAAGGGATACAAGGGGAGTGTCTTTTCTGTTTTAGCTTGCAACTGATGTCTCTGATTTATTTGTGCTTTCGGCAAACTGGTCAGTTATTTGGATGTGACAGTCTGCAAGGACTTATGCACTGATTTCTCCAAAGTCACACTGGGATCTGAGTTATTTCCAAGCACAAACCATATGTTCGTTTCATCCATGTGTATAGTGCAGCAAACTGTTTATTCTTCCTCTTAAATTATTGTTATTGCATCTGAAAAATCAGGGAAATCTTGAGTCCTAAGCTGCGATTTTGCAGCAGATATTCCAGGATTTGAACATGGTTGATGTGGACTCAAGGATGTGATGGCACTTTTAATGCCACAGTAAAACATCTCTGACTAACTTGACTCCAAAGAAGAGCTGTATGATGGGGCTTCTTTACATGCCCACACAAAACTGTTTTTCTAAATCTTTCCTTGAAGTCTCAGTAGTGCCCTGCTGGGTGAACTGCTTTTCAACTAGCATAGTCCCTGTGCTATTTGCTTCACTTAACTACACCAGTTGCAATTTACCACCAAGTTCTTTGTTTTCACTTAAGATTATGACTAGATCTCCCACATGTACGTCTTTGCAGCTGGTCTTTCTTCACTTCAAAATCTGTTCCAAGTAAAGTTCTTTCAGCCAGGTAACAATTATTTCTTAAGGGATCAGTCTCTGCAGTGCTGCAGTTTTGCCAGGATAAGAGAGTTGTGTACTTGAGGGGGTTTAGTGCCTTTTCTATATGAGCTAATTAAACTTATAGCACATTTCAAACAGGTCACAGTGATGCTGAATAATTCCCATAGCTAATCCTAGATTCAGGTTCATATGACATAATTGGAAAGATGCTTAAGTTAATGAATTTGTTTCCCGGGACTCCCTGTATAGCCAAAAGGAGGCAGAGGTAGCATCAAAGGTGACTTAATTGTAACTGGTAAGTTACAACCAGGAGCACCACTGACTGCTAAGAGGATTTGCAGTGACCATTCTTCTCAGCTGGCCATCTCACTTTGGTACATAAAATTAGGTGGGATGTCCTCAGCATCGCTTCCTGCTGGTCTCAGAATCTGCTTGGGAAAGCTTCCTCTCCTTTTTCGAATACAGGAAGCGTACCCAACAGTCTCCACATAAAACTTGTGTTCTTATTTCAGGAGGAGGATGAGATAAAGCCACTCAGATGGAAGCCAGTCCCGCCAGCCTCAAGAAGCTCAAGTTTGGGAAGCTGAAGGTGGTCCGTCGGCGCTTGCTGCAGAGGTACGAGCACCAGCCCTTCATCTCCTGCCTGGCTGGTTTCTACAGCTGCCGGTGGAAGCGGTACCAGCGCGAGAGGACCGAGCCTGGGAAATGCTGCTGCAACATGGTAAATGAGCTCAAAGTCAGCACAGATTTGGGTTTCTGTATTGGGCAGGGCAGTCTAAGCAGACAAGGAGTTGATGTCATGGAATCCTAGCCCAATATAATTTGGAGCCCACCGGGATCTGTTGGGCTGTTAGATTTTTGCTCAAAATGCTTGATCAATTGCAGCTTCCGTGGCAGGCTCAATTTGTCTGTGCCACCACATAGCTAATAAAGGTGGGCTTTGCACCAACTCTCCTGGCCAGTGAAACATCTCAAAGCCATAGAATCAAATTAAAGAAGTAACATTAGGGTTGGGTGGGCAGTAAGAATTGCAAAGAAGATTGCTCTACAGTGCATTTTCCTCTCATGTGAAGCAGTTAAAATCCTGTTCATCTGGGAAGTCATGAGTTTTCCCTGAGAGTAAGTACTACAGAGTGTGCTTTTGAGGACATTTTCCTGGTTACAACGGACAGGATGGGAATTCCTCTCCATATTTATTTCAGTTAGAATTCCAACAACAAGCTACATGTTTTTAGGGACAACCTAAAAGTACCTGTGATTTGCTTTGATTGCTCTGGGCTGGCCATAGCTCTGACTGCTTGTCCTTCCTCTTCCTCTCCAGAGGGAATGCATGTTTTTCCCATTGCTCGTTGCAGCTTTCTGCTTTTCTCTGGTCTTTTTGTACACGTGGGGTGAAGGTAAAAATGACTACAATAGTTTTGACTGGTAAGTAAAATCTTTTCCTCCTCTCCCACCCCTTCATCAGAACACTAGGATGACTAGGTAGGGATGAACCCTCTGAAGCAGCTGTAGTGCAACAGGGCACTTTAGTTGTGAAGCGAAGATTTGGCACCTTAAACTCTTGGTTACGGCATCCAAATTGAATGTCCAGAGATTCTGGAGGTGCTGAGACTCTGCCTTTGCTTGGGTACAATTTTTAGGTGTTAAGTGTGAATTTAAGAGAAAGGGGAGAATCATCGTCACAAAAATTGTGAATGGAAGGGACTAAATAACTCTTTCCTTCTCTTAGTCTTTCTTTTCCCCCTTCTCTTTCTCCCTCATTCCATGCGAAGAAATGTAGTGGCTAGAATCAGAGGCATTGCACCAGCTATCTCACTGAAAGAGAATTCCATGTTCCCAGATTCAAACGTAAGAAATAATTGTCAGGGATTTATGCACATCTTTTCCTTCTATAGTATGTAGGCAACAGTTATGCAAATCTGGCCCTTAAAATTAAATTAAAGCTGCTCAAATATTATGGAAAGGAAAAGTATGATAATGTGTTTTAGTCTGATGGTTAATGCAATCAGGGATTTTGGGAAGGAGGCTCTTAATCACTTTTGCACATTATAGCATAGGCTATTCCTCTGTCTTTCTTTGTTTTATGGCTTAGAAAATTTCAGAATTTCAAGGAACAGGGGTGTTGGTTTTCTCTAGTCCATCTACTAACCAAAAACATTCTTACAGTATTTTATTTGTTTAATTTTAGGTATAACTATGGGAACCTGGGCTTCTGGTTTCTCTGGTCTCTTGTTATCCTGATCGTGGCTGCAGTCTTGTTCGCGTACGTCTCACTCTTACTGGTAAGTAATGCTCCTTGTAAGCTGACCTTGACTTGTAGTCCTGAAAGGTAAACATAGGGGTGACTTTAATGTGTCAGACCAAAGCTCAGTCTAGTCCTCCATATGATCCTCAGACAGTGAAAGCTGGGAGGTGATCTGGAAGACAATGAGAGTTTACAGTACTTTCTCCCTGTAGCCATCTGCAAATAACCAGTTTCAGCTCAGGGGTCTCTGAGCCAGATGTTGTTTCTGTGATTTCTCTCAATGATTTCCCTTTGATAAACATTTACAATTCCTCCTTGAACCCAAGGAAAGCTGACCCAGCAGTGGCTGGATTTAGACTCAGAGGGAATAAAAATCGTTGCTTTGGCAGCAGGGAAATACAGGGCTCTGAGTCATGTAGTCATGGTGATACATCATCTCAGCTAAGTTATTCTTCTAATCCCGTCTAAAAAGGTTTACTAGAGGAAGGAGAATGGAACTTTATCACTTGATTCACTCTGCTTTGCTGGAGGATTTTCTCCAGGTAGAGGCTATAGAGGTAGACACAAAAAGCTGCTGAAGTTTATGCTGAAACAGGTTCCTGAAATCTTCACTTTTCCAAATCCTGTGAAATTTTCTGATATGATGTCTGCTTAAGTTAGGGAAACATACTAACCCCAAAATTTTCCTAAAATTTCTACTTACTCATCCTTTTCCTCTGTTCTTTCCCCCATAAGAAGCTCTCAGATTTGCACCTATTTTCCCACCTTCTTTATCCGGAGCTATAGGCCAAGAATTCACTTTGACTCCAGGCACTGTAGTCCACATCAGTCACATGCTTGCTCTGACTTTCATTTGGAAATGCCAGGTGCTGAAGGTGAGGTTATGCCTGTATCTCACCTCTGTGACCAAGACAACCATCTTTTATCATCCATTCCTCCTGTTCTTACCCATTCCCTGATGTGTCATCAGTCAGTCTGTAAATTGCTCATGACAGGGAACCTCTTCTGGCTTTGTCCGTGCAGCACATAACACAATTGGTTTCTGGGGTCCTTTTTTCCTTTAGTACAAATAAACAGTACTTTTATTCTAGTGCTAGCAATAAAACCCCCGAAGTGAATAAATAGGACAGGTGCTTGTTCATGCCCACAGCGATCACAAGAGCATCACAAGAGATGTGGACTGACTGAGCTCTGAAAGGAACAGACAACAATAATTAATTACAAGGATTTTGTAACACCATGGTGACTCTAGGGCTCATGGAGTATTCAGCAAAGCCCACTTGTCTTTCCCAGGGGCCATGGAGTAGTGTGACTAGTTTGGTGGTTACAATGCTACTTGGGGCAACTCAGATCTTTGCCAGAGATGCCCATATGACATGTGTGCATCTGAGATGTTGCCTCAGTAGCCTGTGGACCTGGAGTCAACTTCAGGATCAAACTGACTCACCATAGCCCATGCTAGAAACTCGCTTTACAGGATTTCCTGGGCTTAAGGAACCTGAAGACCTCTGGGGCTGAGGTATGAGCTTGGTCATGCTCTCTTTGGATCCAAATGTCAGCCAGTGTCCAAGCAGTGGATTTTCTTAGAACATTTCCAGGTTTTTTGTCACCATGAATGTGACAACTGCAAGCTATCAGGGCAGGTGATGACCAAAGTAAAGCCAGAAAGGAAGATGAAAGCAATGAGGTGAAATTGGTGTTCTGTATGGTTTAGTTCAGTCCTGGTCTCACTCTTTATTCTGTAGCTACATCTTACTCTCAAGCCTCTCGGTTCTAACAAGGCTAACAACTTTTGCCTTCCTCGGAAGGGTGAGCATGGATAAACCTGAAAGAATGCAAGTAGTCTGTATAGTATCAGACAATAGGAGAAACATTTCAGAGGTTCCTCTGTTCTGGGAGCAGCCCCTGCAGTGAAAGTCCATTTGCTTCTTGTTTTTATGGAGCTGTTAAGTGACCCAACCAAAGCTGTTGGGTATTTCTGAGGACACTTGTGCTGCTTGATTGCACTACCATGCCATCATGTCCTTTGTAGCAAGACTGCTGCATGCATCCATGCTGAGCACTGGGTGCAGGGGGCATGGGGCTGCTACTTAAATGTTATTAGGTCTTAGGGGAGAGGGGAGCAAGGAAAGTTATCACTGCCACCACTTATGCTATCTCAAAACATGAAGGGTATTTTAACAACTGTGGCTGGGCAAAGCTCATCCTTGGAGTGCTCTTTCAGAGGAGGACTCTATCAGGAATCCACCGCTCCACCACTGTTTGCAGAGCTTCTCTCTCACTGAAGGCTTTGATGGACCACCCAGCAAAACACTGGGAGTCTCACTGGCTGGTAACTAACTCAGCCCTTCCACATCTAAATAAGTCCTTCACTGTGGATACTACGTGATAGGTAGGTTGCTCTAATACGTTTCAGACAACTGATGGCCAAATAGGTTTCTGCCATGATGACTTACATCCCAAGTTCTGGTTGAACAGTGTTGGATGGAGAGTACCTTCACCTAGGTGATGTTTTCTGGTGGTGTTTTGCATGAACAGCCCATCACATCAAGAAATGGAACACTCCGATGCCCTTGTTGGAGCAGAAAGATTTTATATCAACCAGTGGCTGGTCTGGTTTTGCTTGTGAACACCATACCCTCTTTCTCAATGATGGCACCCAGCTGGAACCTGCAAGCCTGCTTCCATGACCTTATTGTGACCCAATATGCAGAAGCATACAGACTTCTGCCCACCAGCCACAAGTAGCTGAAGAAAATGCTGCACAAGAGAGCACTAGCTGTCTGGACAAAGATGCTCTCCATCCACATGCATCATTGTCATTTTTTCCCACAATCGATTTCAATTAATTCAATTGTTCAGTCACTCCCCAAGACAATTTTCTCATCCCCATCAGGGCTAAAAGGTTAAACTGAAGGGTCTAATTACGGAACTGTTTATGCTCAGTGGAGAAGAAAAATCTTTTCTTGTTTATTCTTTCAAGCCCCAACAGATAACATTTGCCTCTCTGCAGTTCAACCATGTTTTTTCTAAGGGTTGCGAGGAGGTGACTTGTGACTGTACAAAGTGAAGAGGTTCAGATGTGTTGTGGTCTCTTCATTCATAGATGGAGAGGACTCAAAATAGTACACTGACACTGAAATCCAAAATGTGACCTCAAAACTCCATCCCTGAGAGACTGGGGTACCAGACAACTTCTGAGTTTTTTGCCATAAAGTGAATGAATATAAGGACCTGAATCCAGCTACTGTGAACATCTAAGTGAGCAGATATTTCAGGTGAGCTGAGTGTCTAAGTGCCTGCCTGCATGTCCTTGTAGTGTAGGTTCAGAGCCTGCCCACACCTCACCAAAATTATTGAGAAGGTTGTTCCCATGCTGAAGTAGAGAGGAGTTAAGCATCTGCTGTCCACCCTTTGCTGCATAATCTTGTGGTCAATGCAGCCATTCAGAAAGAAGGAGACAGAAATGAAATTCTCATTGCAGTGAATCCTTTTCTCATGCCACTGGGAAGTATCCCTTAATCACCACTTTGCAGGTAGATGGTGGAGGGGAGACACTTCCACACCTTGTTTTAAAGAAGAGAAGAATGCTAGAGTTGGAGGCTGTAAGATTCTGGGAGATGATGGGATTGGCAACAGGAACCTTGACTCTAACCTTGGCAATATTAGTCAGAAACATACCGGTCACTTAACTCCTCATGCCTCTGTACTTATATTAGATAATCCCAGAAAGTGTGTGGAAGCAATTTGGAGTAGACAGACCAGTGAGAAGACACAAGGGGATATCATAAAACTGTATCAGTAGAGATTTAGGTTAAAAATTAGGGGAAGGTTTTTCACCCA
>WAAG01063581.1:0-20396 GCA_013390105.1 Tichodroma muraria | reverse complement strand
TGCCAGGGGCTGCAGAAAGTGTCAGTCCCTCCTCTGGCCTGTTTCTGCTCACAGGCTGTCTCCTATGGGACATCTATAATGGGAATATGGTGCTTTTCAGTCAGTAAAATTCTGGAAATGTTCTGAACCATCAGAAAATCTGGATGTGTAAATTTAATTCAGTAGGCTGTGTGGCCTTGTTTTAAGAAGATTCTGAGTGTACTGCATCCTCCTTGTTTCTAATGCAGAGTATGTTTTTTCTTGCAGTGTAAGGGTGCTACACCTTTGAAGATACTGACTATAGGAAATGTTAGCACACCCCTGATGTTCTTAAATGAATCCTCATGCTTATCTGAAAAAAATGTAATCTGGGGAGGCTGTGGAACAAAAATCATTGCCTTAACCAGTGACTTCTCTGTTCAAAAGCTCATTGAAACAAAGTCAAGTCAACTGTAAGTTTTTGATTTTTATAAGTGGTGTTACTTGGCTCATTAAAGATTTCTGACAGTACTTTGATGTAATGTCTTGTTCTAAAGCTCATTCTTTTGAGTTTGCTTGTTTCTGTTCTTTTCTTTCCGTAATGCAGGTGGAGTCTCGGTGAGTAATGCTGAAAGTATTTCTTGCTGCTTTTAAAGAAGGACATATATTTTTGCTCCATAAAGGATTGATGAAGTCAATATCTATGCAACTGATCAGTTTTCTTCTCCAGTTGGCCTAGTCCAGGCCCTGTTTATTTTACTCAGAATTACACATGCATATTTATCGTAGTATTTGTCCTTCCATGTTTGTCAGTATGATATGCGTGCATATCTTTGCCCTATATATACTTAATCACATCTGTTTGCTGACTTCTCACTATTTAGAAATTATTGACTGAGGGTTTGGGAGTGTTTGATGTAATTCTCACATGGACAAATCCTACTCTGAAGTTAAGGGGAGTTTTTCCTGAGCAAGGAAAACAGTGTTTGATGAGAAAGATTTATTAATAGACTTTGAGCATTAAATGCCTCCAAGGATGTCATCAGCCTAACTCTGTTACTGTGAGAATTTATGTTGAACTGTAGGAAGATTAAAGCAAAGCCTCTCAATTGTATCTTAGCCTAGTTTGATTTTAAGGCTGAATAATTCTGCAAGAAGTCAGAGGGAAACTAATCCCACTCATAGTAGTCAAGTTTTTCTATTAGGTATTTTCTGTGTATCTAACTGGAATTCTTCTCTCTTCTAGGTTCTGTCACAATGCTTACAGTGATGCAAACATTATTTCAATAGCAATAGACAAATCCATCTACTTGGCAAAGAAAAACAGCCATTTTGTGGAAATCTGGGACAAGAAGACAGAAAAACTTTCTGAATTAATTGACTGTGCACATTTTCTTAAGTGAGTGTTTTATTTCAGACTGTTGGCCTAGTGAATAGGAAGGGGGATATCAGATTACCTTCTCTAGCATGGTACCCCAACCTGCCAGAAGTAAGGATTTGCCCAGTTTGTTGGGCAAGTGTGGATTTCCTACCCTGTATTTTGGCCCAGAACTTCAGAATATTCCATGCAGAATCCCACTTCTTAAAGACCCTTTCTGTATTTCCCAATTTCTCTATGATGTCAAGACTCATATAGCTCATGAAAGAATAGTCTTTTGCTGTCCTTCAGGTGCTAAGACTAATCCAGTTACTTCCTGCATCCCCTGAACAAGAATGTCTTTTCAGTGCACAAATTCAGTAGGAAATCAGATTTTTATTAACTGCGACAACTTTTTCATTTGCATTTAAATTGTTCCTCTGCCTTAGCATGCCACATCTGTTTCTTTTTTATGGTGAGTTTAGGAGCAGGTGTAGGTGTGCTCTTCCCACTTTGCTGTGACATTAACCTCCTGCAGACTGGGGGAGAACTGAGAAGTGTTCCTGCCTTCTATTTAAAGGTCTTCTGAAGCAGACCAGATGGTTCTTTGGAGTCCAATAGTTTTCATCTCTGTTTGTTTGCTTGAGGATTTTGTGATTTGACTTGGTGAATGATTGCTTAAAAGTCTGGTATTCAGAGTGTCGTTTTAGTAGCTGCAGAATAGGGTGGCACCAAATTCCAATGCAAATTCTTTCCATACTTGTAGGAACAAAGTGGAAAAATTAAATAAGGAATCAAAACATAAACTGGCTTATTCTGGAAGAGTGAAGACCATTTGTCTGCAGAAAAATACTGCACTGTGGATAGGGACAGGAGGAGGACATATCTTACTGCTTGATTTGTCAACGCGTCGTCCTGTACGAGTTATAGACAAGTTTTGTGATTCTGTTCGAGTCATGATAACAGCTCAGCTGGGTAAGTAAAACCTCCAAGTGATGAGTACTTTGAAATCACTGCTAAGTTTAGGTTTTCTCTGTACTGCTGGTTATGGTGTTCCAGGAACAGATTAGCATTATCCAGGATTTGTTCGTTCCTTCTACTCCACGGCTGTCATTTTCCATCAGTGTTAGACTCCAGGGTGTAAACTGAATACCAGCAGGCTGAATACCTGTGCCCACATAAAGCAGCAGCTCTTCCCTGGCTTGTCACTGGTCTGCACGTGAACCCCCACCTTACTTGCATCCCTGTGCTGTGCTTCAGCAGAGCTCTCACCATCCTCTGTCACGTGGTCTTCTCTTACGTGTGTCTGCCTGTGTTCTTTCTCCATCTCAAGTGTTACACTTATGGCTTCTCTCTCTGTGGACTATGCTGGATTTAAATAATTTTTCTTTCATTGCTTATTGCCTAGTTTTCTTCTCCCATCCTCATTCAGGAATGGTTCTTTTAGATTTGGGTCACAGGCAGATCATGGCAGAGCTGGGAAAGTGCTACACACCTGGACTGGGGTGTGGACTTGTACAGATGTGCTGCTGCTGTCATCAGGGACAGTTGTTTTGAGCTGCTGTAGGCAGACAGGAGTTGTGGGGTTTCAGTGGTGACCACAGTCAGCCACAGGAATGCAGCTGAGGAAGGGACACTCCTTGGCTGTTGAAACTTCCTTCACCTATACACTGTCCTGCACCTTTCCCAAAAGTAATAAAGGCCGTATCAACTCAAGTTTGTAGTACTGCTGTGGTGAATACATTCAAAATACACATTACTTCAAAAACTACTTTGTGGCACGTCATGCAGATTCCCATCACTTTCCACTGTGTTTTGGAAAAAACTCTGGAGTTTCCCTGCCAGTGTTATTTAAAGTGTGTTTGCTGTCCAAAAAAACCAACCAACCAAACACTGAAGCTGTTGTGAATTCAGCAGCACACTGTAATTCTGCTAGTAAATATCACAGTTGCAGGCTGTGGACCATCAGGAACCTATTCTGTGGGCTGTTTCTTCCTTTCTGGCACCAGAAGAATCCATAGACTACAGTCAGGTCATAGTGCTGGCAGTGTTGCATGAGTCAAACATACCTCACCTTCCTCTGACTTCCCTTTGCCTGAAACAGCAAGTGTTACAGTCTGTTCATAGCCCAGCTGTTAATGGTGCCAGCTATAGCACAGCATTATCCTTCCATTTAGTCCTGATAGCTACAATGTTAGTATGATAAAGGGACGTTCTATTTTTAGCATTTTGTAAAGAATAGTTACTATGAAAACATAATAGTTTTTGCCTTGCTGCTGTCATTAATAACGAAAATACATTCTATAGAATAGTGTGATTTAGAAAGCCTTGAGGGTCAGTCACCTCAACTTTTTTAATCAAAATTTTATTTATAGAAAAATTAGTATTTGGGAGTTTAGCTGCATTTGCACAAATCTCAATAACAGCAAATAAGATTGATGTATGCAGTTTGATGTGTACTTTTTTCTTTTGATCATCTTTTTGCAGCAATTATTTATAAGGGTTAGTTTAGGGGTTTTTTTCCTAAATTCAAGGACTTGTTTTCTACTGGAATCTCTGAAGATAGCAATGAGGCTGCTGAGCAGTTTTTCAACAGTACCACATTGCTTATATGAAATAAGAGAAGATAGAGGGAAATATTTTTGTGTGAAATTGTTTCATTTAAAGTTAAAACATAAAATGTCAAGCAGATGTAAATATTTCAGGAAAAAGGAGATTCCCAGACGTTGAGACATTAATTTTACCTGTACTTCATATATGAATATGGAAATACAATGTCATTTTCCATCTCTGTCACCTAACACATTGATGTTCAATAGGCATGAGACTTACCATAGAGAATAATTTAGATGTAAATATGTAGTTTATTTTGCAAGTGTAAATTTAGATTTGTATATAGTAAGACAGGACCTAGGTCTAAATAAGAAACATTATACTTAAGTTCCAATCACTTTTGTAAGGAGTATGGATAGGGATGGCTATAGAAAAAGATTAAATTTATGAAAAATCTGAGCATGGAGGATGTGTATGGTTTCCAGCATCCCTCATCTACTATAAGCAGAGTTACATCACTCTCAGAGGAGAATATAGTGCTGAACTCCTCGGGGTGGTGAAAACCTCTCTCTACCTTGCAGAGGTCCCGGGGCATCTTAAAAAACTTCCCAAGTGCAGCTTTCCCAGTTTAGCCACACTCCAGTCTACCTATGTCCCAGAAGCTGCTCCCCTCCTCATCTTTGCCCCGGGAGCGTAAGGCTCCGCGTGTGCAGCGGCGTGGGGCGCGGTGCCGCCGTGGGGTGTCTGCGCAGTGGGGGCTCTTCCTGCCCTGGCCTCATCCTGGGCCCTGTATTCCTCTACTAGCTGAAAGCCAAGGGCTCTCCACCCTCCTTGTGATGCCAGTAGGAACAGGGAGCTGCTGTGGCAGGAGAGCATGTGACAGCTTCTGCCTTTCTTTGCAAGACATTTATAGACATGTCTTGTTGCAAATAAGCAGGAAGTTGATATTGAAACACTGGCACATTCTGTTTGTCCTTTCGTCATCCAACCACTCCTGTCTTCCAGGTCTTTTTTTGCATTATTCAGTAGGCATCTTCTTATGATCTATCCCCTATTTCTGCTTCCCACCCATATGCCATCATAAGTTTAAAACTTTCAGTTCTTAATTTTTACTCATATAGTAGTTTTATAGTAGTTTACAATAGTTTTTTGTCATATTTGGTTGGTTTGTGGTTTTTTTATAACTGAACCTGGTACGTTTTGCTGTGCACTGGGACCTCACTTGCAGCCTGTCCTTTTGCTGTGACTCTACCACCTCTGCCTGTGCTGTATAATCGGGTGCTTTATTCTTGGGCTTGTTCAGCAGGCTGGTCGGCTGATCCTGTGCTTATGCCTTGGAACCCTGATAAACCCTGACATTAAATAGAGATGGGAACTATACTGTCTTCATGTCTGAGTTTTTCATGGTTAATGATTTTGAATAAAGGGTCTGGTTGATTGAACTCTGCTTTCTGTCCTCTTAGTGCCTTGATGTCATCTACTCTTTCTGTCCTCTTAGTGCTTTGAGGTCATCTATCTGTCCTTAAATTACAAAATTCACATTAAAATTAAGATTTGTCATTTTATTTCTTTAAAAAAGGGAGTCTCAAGAATGTGGTCCTTGTTTTGGGATATTGCTATAAAAGTGACACCGAAGACAACAAGTATCACAAAGGTATCTGAATTGTGTTTATTAACTTGTATTATTGGTGGAGGAGACACTACTCTGCTTGACTACTCATTGAGAGTGAGGAGTAGATTATCATTTGACACAATTTTATTGAAACACTACTATTAAATAGTTTGTTTTCTTTTGCATATCTGGGCTCATACAAACTAAGAGTAACTTCCAAAAATGTATCTGAGGAAGCCGGTGTTCGAAGGATACAATGCAATTTGTTGGGAAACTATATTTGGAGAGTAAATGTCATTGTCTAATTGGAAAATGTATTAAATGGATTTCCAGAGGTGTCTGTGCTAGGTCAGGAATCCCCGATTTTCTCATGAGTGATGTGGATGAAAGAATAGTGAATGTACTTTTCAGATTTGCAGACAACTCACAGCTAAGACAAGCTCACTGAAGGGCAGGATTAGAACTCAAAGTGACTCTGACAAATAGAACTAATGGTCTGAGAGGAAATAGGATACAATTCTGTAAGGACAAATGCAAGACCTTTTATTTAATTAGGAATGATCCGCTGTGCCAGCATGAGGAAATGATCAGCTTAAACAGCAGTGCTGCAGAAAAAGGGTCAGAATTGATTGGAGGCTGGTCATGAATCAGTCATGTCATGTGGGTGCAGATGAGGCAAACACCACTCTCAGACCATGAAAGTGGTGTCTGTAAGACATGAGCTAATTCTTACACTCTGCTGAGTGCTAATATGGCCCTGCTGGAGGAGCCTAACCATTTATTGCTGAATGATCCGGACTATTAGGAATAGTCCAGAGGAGACAAATTGTGATGAAAGGTAGCAGGGAGTTAAATGGGTTAATACAAATAAAGCTGAGAGAGGACATGATAATAGGCTTCAAATATGTAAATGAAGAGCAAGAGAATAAAGACTTCTACATATTCCCTGTGGGTAGGATAAGCACTAACAAGTTTCTGTTATAGCAAGGGAGATTGCAGTCAGACATCGGTAAAAGCTTCCTGACAATTAGGATAGCAAAGTTCTGGAAGATAGAAAATCTGCATCTTAAGATTTTCCTAAGAACAGTTAAAGTTGATGCTCTGATCAATGCCCTTCTTCACCTTTATCTCATCCCAGTTTCAGTGACTCCTAAAAATGTGGCAATGATAGTATAGTTAAGGAGGGCAAGTGTAGATGAGCTAACTGAAATGAGTCAAACTTTAGAACATTGGGTTTACATTGAGGTATTCCCTAATTCCTGTAACCATAAGAACATTTATTGGCTTATTAGCATTTGTAGTTTATTTAAGAGTGATATTAATTTCAGAGAAGAATCAGGGACTCCAGAATCCTTGGGCCTTAGTTTGTAAGCCTCGACTCATGTAAGTGTTCTCAATTATCCCTATTCCTCTAAAAACAGTGTGAATTCTTCATGAATGAAGAGTTGTTTGCATGAATGGAGACTGAAGAAGTGACCTTTTCTCAGTATATTCACTAGCTTATGAAATCAGTTTTTATTTTGCAGTGAATGGGGTTTGAGTCTCACAGGCGTTTTGGGTATATCTGCTTGGAAAGATTGAAATGAACTTTTAGCAGGCACCTCAGTATCAGCATTAGGTGTAGCTCAGGCCAGTGCCTTAAGGCCCACAGGCATCAGAAATGGTTTTTCAAGTACTTTTACATGGGATACTCTAAATTTAGGAACTAGAATCCAAATCATTGTGCAAATACAAACAGCTTGTAACCCATAACTGCATCACCTCACACATGAAGTGTCCTGGAACTTGTCTTCTGGATCTGAAAGATCATGCTTCATTAGGTGAATTTATGAGTAATTGAGAACAAGCAGATAAGCAAAATAATTTCTAATTATGCAATAACTCATCTCTGTTGCAGTTTTCAAATTTTCCTTTTTTTTTCCTCCAGAGTTACAATCCTGTGTGTCAGCGTGGGATATTAACCTGCCCCATGAAGTGCAAAACCTGAAAAAACACATAGAAATGAGACAGGAATTAGCAGAAAAAATGAAGAGCTTTTCTTTGGACTGAAACGTCTCCCTGAAAGTGCCATTTTTTTTCCTCATCTTCCATCCTAACATACTGTGCAATATTTACAACTTCTTCCTGTTGTTTTTAACCTAAAGCAGGAAGAAAATTACCATGAGAGTATTCGTAGGATACCAAGAAGAAAGAAGTTAGTTGTAATATTTGAAAGGACAGAAAACTGTTGAGAATTTCTGATTCTAAAATGGTATCATGTATCTGTTGTTTACCTGTGAAGTTCTGCCCTCTGCAACTATGGTTCAACTTCAGTATAACATTGTTCATCCAGTTAAACTGGGAATAAGCCAGGAGACTATAAATGGCTCTAATTCACTTCATTATCTCTACTGAGTTGACACTCTAATAAGAAGCAAAATTTAAGCCTCTGTGTGTTTACTACAGTTTGCATGTATGAGTTTGCTTCTATGATTCACGGTTTAGTAATGTCAGAGCTCGTGACCCTATGAAAAAACATCATATTTTATGTAACAGCAGTGTTTAAAGGAATATAAAACTACTCCATTACTCTTTGAAAACAACAGGCAGAATTGCCTGTGTTTCTTCCATGAATAATCGACTCTTTTTTTCATGATGACCAGAAAAAAACCTCACTGTGCTACTATAATAAAGTAGCTCCAAATTAAACACACCGTGAGGCTTCCGCACGTCAGTGTCCTCCTGCAGCGCTGCAGTCTGCCTGCTCCTAGGAGGTGCAGTCACACCCCTGGGAGCACTGCCAGTCACGTAGCTCTCTTGTGCAGCTCTCTTGGAAGAGAGAAGAGAAAGCACGGGGTGAATGCTCCGGTCTAAATGCTGCTATGACTTGCTCTTAGTCCAACTTCCTTGTTTGCTTACCTCCGTCTAAAAAAAAAGGGGAACTTTTGCTTTGATTTTTTCTAGCATGCAAAGTTGCCACTTATTCATTCTTGTTTGAATTTATGTTGTTTTGGGGGATAATCAGGGGAACTTCGAGGAGTGTAAGATCTGGTTGCCTCTTCCAAATTCATTTCCACACATCATGATTCAAGGGTCACCTTTTGCTGCTTTCTGGCTGTAAGTCCAAGCTGCTGCTTACAGCCCACACTGACGTGCTCTATGGAAGTGCCTTATTTCTGTCCACCTAAAGGCAGACACCGTTCTCTTTTTTTAATAGCAGAAGAATCTGCAGGGTGCTCCCAAAATCTCAAGGAATGGAGTATCCAGAGTCATTCCTAAGTCTAGGGAGCTGAACAAGGTTGAGCAACCAAAAAGTTCTCAGTTTTTTTGGTTTTTTTTGTTGGGATTTCTTTTAGAAAATTACATACTGGGACAACAGCATTTCTTGTGTCCAACTCTAGCGTTGTTCTATTCTCTGCCAGTTGTGGAATGTATACTCAGGATTCTTTTCAGATATGAATCCCAGTTTCTGTGTATTCTTGTAATCTGTGTACTGAGAAGAAAATTTATATGGGATTTTGTAACTCAGAAAATATATATTATGTTAGAATGAATATGGCTGTTTTTTTTAAAAGAAAAGAATATATGCATTATGATTAAGTTTATTTGTAAGTCATTTTGAAATGTAAGCCTAAACATTTCTATTAAAACTGTGCTTTGTTAATAATGTAAGTCTACTTTCTCATAATTGAATTTTTAAGGAGGGGCTTTTCTGTGCAGCTTTTGAGATATTTAATTCCTACAGGATGATGCAAAATCCTGGCTCTGTAGGTATTATTGACACAGCTGCATTCTCGCTTGTGCTTTGTCTCGGTGCATGTCTTGAGCCCTTTTCCCTTTCCGTGTTTGTCTTCTGCTTGGTGTTCCTGCAGCCTTCCCCAGAGAGGGGAGGTGACCTGTAAAGGAGTATTGTCCCCGTGGTCATTGCTCACCTCTCCAAGACTCTGGATAACACTGATGCATAGGCTGAATCCGGTCATGTATTCAGTATTCAATCAGGGCAAAGAACAGAAGAAACAGCAGCTAAAGAGAGTCAGGAGCTCATTGCAAACCCAGCTCAACTGGCCACTGCTGATTTATCTGTGGCTGGAGAGAAAAATTCTGTCATGGTGGTAACCCATTGGGACTGTTTAACAATAGAGAACTCTTTCACAGAGCACAGTGATCCCGCTGCATCCTCATCAAATACTTTTTAGTACTGCAAGAAAATACTTAGAGAATATCTTGTGTTGGTGCTTCTTGTTAGAAGCACTCGGGCACTGGCATCCCCTCCCCAGCTGGTGCCTGCCAACAAGGGCAGGAACAGCACCATTGAAAGCTGCACTATAAGGGAACCTGTTCCCAGAAGCATCTCTGCTGACAAACTGTAAGGAAAGAGGAAAAAACAATATCCATTACCTGGTGTTCACTCTGGTTTCAGTGGAGCTGTTTGAATACCAGTGGAAACTGATCACATAAGAGGACAAGTTCTGTCAGATAGTTTCTTGCATACTTAGAATAACATCCAACATGTGAAAACAGATAACCCTTACTTCAGAAAAGAGCCTGTTTGCTCATGGGAGACAAGCGTGCGGTGCGGTGTGACTGAACACCTGAGCTATGGTGAGTAACCCCATGTCCCTCAGTGCAGCTAAAGGCTGCTGGGGTTTAAACCTGCAGACAAGGAGACTTAAATGTACACAGTGAGCTGAATGCTTGATTGGATACTGCTGGGGATTTTTAAAGCATCCTTCCCCTCCCGTGCTACTGACTTTAATTAGTGTAATTTTTTTTTATTGGTTGCTTGCTCTGATAAATTACATATGCAGATTCACCTGGTCATTAATTTTAACCTCATTTCTTTTACAAGCAGTTCCTGTCAACTCCACTGTAAACAAGCTGCACAGCCTGATTTAATGAACTCTTGGTATTATTGTCCTGGCATTCGTCTGAACTCTCATAGTGCCTCTAGTGTCCCATACTATTACCCTGCTACTTCTTCATGCACCACTTTGGGGCAAAACTGGGACACATAAGGGAGGAGAGAGAATGAGGCCTCTTAGGTGTGGCTTAACCCCCAAACATGGGCATTTACCAGACAAATAATCCTTTTTACAATGAACACTTCAGATACCAGAGACATGAGAAAGTAGTAAGTGAAAACAATGAGTCCCAGTGAATAAGGAAAAGCCAGCGACAGTCATATTTTTCTATTATTCTTTCAAGTAGAAAAGCATATTAACAATTTTTCTCACTTATTTTCTGGCTTCTGTTATTAATTTAAAATAAAAAATCTGGAAAGAGCTCCCCTTACCTACCCTAAGAGAACCAAACTTCCTGATCAGAACTAGCAAGTATTCTGTTATTTCTGTCTCAATTAGTTCTTCACCCATATTATGAACTCATCCCAGGACTGTACTGACCTGCAGATTCTCTTATATAAAGCTTTTTTCATGGCCTTTGAACAGGTATAACTCACTGGCTGCCAGCATAATATTTGGTAGCTTTTCCTTTTTTTTTTTTTGTTAGGTAGGCATACATCTTTGCAACAATTAGTTTATAAATACAGAGCAGCATAATCACATGAAAATGAAAAATCATTGCATATCTGTATTTCAAAATTTATTATTTTAAGTGGAAGAAACCACAAGATGTATTAATTATTGTTGTATTAACAAAGGGAAACCTCATTTACCAAAAATTTAGAAGTGAACCCAGGTGAAATTTCTAACAGTTTCAAGAATGTTCTTTGCTGCATCTGTAAGATGTGTAGGCACTGTGAGGACAGCTGTGCCTTGAGCTTTAGGCACCTCAGCAAGACTCCTCAATAGTTACACAGGTTCTTGTTTGATTAAGTAGCAGAATTACAAGAATTATCAAATGGTGATGCAACCTTTTCCCCTGCAGTGACCTCAATGCTCACTGGTACCTACCTTTTCACATGGCTTGTTTAGACTGAGCAGCAAACTGGAATGATTTTTTTTAAGGTTATTAAAATTTATGATACACCAATAGATATATTTTAAAAACAGTAGTTTTTTAAACTATACCAATATGATTCTAGTAAAAACATGATGGAAATAAAAAAAGCAAGCAAAGGCCTTTTCTTTTTTCCTTTCTGCTGTGTTGCATTGCCTTTCCTGCTGCCAGAGGTTTAAGTGCTGCCATCAGTTCCTACAAAGGCTGTCACTAATTAGTGAGGAGAGACTTAAAAATCAGTGTGCTCTCTCTGGCGTACATTATTATTTACTTCACTTCCACCACAGCCCATTAGTGTCACTGACCTGAAAAGTTAAAGCAGACAGGAAAAGGGAAAGAAATTAAAATCTCCTGGGTCCATTTTAGTGTTTTGCCCTTTCTAAACCATTTTTCCCCGTGCCTTTTTCCGCGCCATGTCCCGGTAGTGGCTCCTGACAGCACAGCTGTGCCAGGGAGGGGCAGGCTCTGCTGGGGGGTGTGACACCGCTGCCACTCAGCCGAGGAGCACTGAAACCATTCTGCAGGAAAGCGAGAGGGGAGAGAAAGCAAGGGGGGGAAGAGAGAGAGAGAGAGAGAGAGAGAGAGAGAGAGAGAGAGAGAGAGAGAGAGAGAGAGAGAGAGAGAGAGAGAGAGAGAGAGAGAGAGAGAGAGAGAAAGAAATAAATAACAAGGAGAAGCTGGCAGCGTCAGTGCTCAGCAGCCGAGCCGCGGCCCAGCTTCGGTGCTGCCAGTGCCGCCTCACGGATCCCCTCAGGGCTGTCCCCAGCAGCGAGGCCAGGGCAGAAAACGCGGCCAATCGGTGCCCGGTGCTCAAGGATGCCTGGGCAGGAGCGAGCACGCTGGAATCCCCTCCAGCGACACGAGGCTGCATCCCACCGGGAGCTTCCAGTTCCTCCTGTGCCGACTCCTCCCGTGCCAGAGCACCCGGCTCGCCCCCGCCACGGCTCCCTCTCTGTGGGGCACCCAGGTCGCGCTGGCCCTGCACCACCTCGCCCGCAGACCTGTTTAAAGGGGCTGCAAGGGGACAAAACCCTTCGCGACGAGCTCCCTTTTTAACGAAGGATGAGCCACAATCAGAGACGGCAGGGAGGGAGAGGCCCCGGGTGAGCCCCGCGCAGTGACCGGGGGAGCAGTGCCTCAGCTCCCAGAGCCACGCAGCTCCAGCACCGCCGCCTCCTGCCCGGCTCGGGGTCCCGGCAGCCCCCGCAGAGCCCAGCCTGCACAGCTCCATTGTGCCGCGGGGACACAGCCTGGTGCGACCCGCCGTGGAGAGTGACCCGTGAAACACCTGCCGCTTTCCACCATAAACACACCAGCGTAAGGTCGGTGAGTCTCAAAAAAAAGGAAAAAAAAAAAAAAGAAAAAGCTGAGTTCTGCTTTTTCTTGCCACCACACCTCTGCAGTTGCCTTGAAAACATCTGTTTCCTGTGGAGTTGCAAGAAACATCCACCCCTGCCACCATCTGCCAGGCTCCTGGGCTCCGCAGTCTGGCCTTTAAATCGACTGAGCTAAGGCTGAGGCCCAGAAATGACAACTTCATACCAGTATCCTCAGAGATCTCAATAAATAAATAAATATTTTTAAAAAGCTGCAGAACTGTTCTCAAAGCTATAAGCCCTTGGAAGAGCAGCAGCAGAGGCTGCAGCTTGCCACACAGAGGGTGGGTTCGGGTGCTGCTGATTGAGGACTGAAAGTCAGTCCATTCCCCCTGAGGGGATGTTGGCCATTTAAAAAGTATTTTCTTACTCCACAAGCCTCCAGAGACTGCTACAGTGACCACTCCTTTGCATTAGTCAAGCACCATCAGGTTCAAGTGAAACTCCAAGGATGCTGTTAAACCACATATGCATAAGTAAAGGTTTAATGAGGTTCCTATTATTCCAATGAAGTTCAAAATCTGCAAAGTGGATTTAAAAAGTTCAAGGAGAGCCCACTAGAGCCCACACTACCAGCTGAAGCACAGCAAAGGCAGCACCTGACGCATGCAGAGCCCAAGGCTGGGGCCACCCTGCCCTGTGCAGTGGCCCTGCACAGTTTAAATGCCACCATTGTTCACAGTCACGTTTAATAACCAACCAGCAGCGAGGGAACTAAGCTTCGGTAAACAGTAATTTTCAAATATTATCCATGAGTCAAAACTCAGCTCCCCCTGCTTTTTTTTACTTTTTCTAAATAGTCCTAAGTGCTGAGCACTCTGCAACTAGAAAATCTCATGGCAAAATACACTTTTAGCTCATAATTACAGGAGAATTTTCAAGGGGTGAAACCCTTTCACTTCCATTTTTATGGCTATTACAGCTAAACCCAGGAAAAGACAAAAACACCTCGGCTCTGCAGGGACTCAAAAACAGCCACTGCAGAGCAACTGGTCCCGCTGAAAGAGTCTGAAATCTGTTTTGCAGGAGCTGGGGATGGAAGAGGGACAGTGGAGTGCAGGGCCCAGCTCAGAGTAGTGTCTGTGGCAGCTCCTGTCTGTGCCTGTGCAGGCAGAGACACGGGCACAGCAGCCTGGCTGGAGAAGCTCTGCTCATCCTGAGCCTGTCCAGCAGCTATTTGCCATGGCCTCTTGCCCCCAGACGACACCAGGGTCCTCCTGACCCCAAACCAGTCTGGCTTTCTGTTTCGTTTTTCACAAATGAAATTGTTGGTCCTGCAACTCTGAATATTTCTATGTATATATGCAAAACAAAACAAAAA
This sequence comes from Tichodroma muraria, assembly GCA_013390105.1. Taxonomy (NCBI): domain Eukaryota; kingdom Metazoa; phylum Chordata; class Aves; order Passeriformes; family Sittidae; genus Tichodroma; species Tichodroma muraria. Next base: position 6,282 of record WAAG01063581.1, on the reverse strand, counting down.
ACCCCAAACCAAGCCACAATGAGATTTTGCTTGAATTTTGGTCAGTGGAAGCCCCGCAGAGACACGTTTTCAGAGCATGCCATCAGCTCTCACCCAGGGCAGGCTGCACTACCCAGCCTTGAAGGTTCGTGTTTTGATTTATTCATGGACCAGCTTTCACAAAACTCCTCCAGAAGGCAGGGAAAGATGACACTGCCTTTTTCCTGGGCCAGCAGCAACCAGAAATGCTTTGGAAATGATGCTAAGCTATGGCAGAAGGAAAAGATGAAGTATTTCACATGCTTTTAACTAAGTCAGCTCAAATGCATGCCAGTGCTCTAGCAAGGTGTGCAAGGGCACATGGTGGACAGACCTGCACCATCAAACCCTTGCCAGTGCACAGAAGGCAGTCCCTTGAAGTCCCTTAAGGCTTTTTGAAGCATTAATTGCTAAACATTAACTTTATATGGCAAGCATGGACATTTTCTCTAACCAGCAAGTCCACTGCCAAGGCCAAATATCAGACACAATTTGCATTCACTGAGCATTGGTAGCAAAAAAATGTCTTCACAAGAAGTATCCTTGCACCAGTCTGAGTAAGGTAGGCGTAGATAAACCCCAGCTTCTGGAGTGCCTTTTAAAAACAGAGATCTTCGCAACTATCCCCAAACAAGCTGTTCTCCTTTCCCATCTTCCCAGAAGAAAGCTGCAGCGCTTGGCTGCCTCTAAAGAAATAGGGAGCAGAGAGCTTTAGTATCATCGGTGCCACCAGAGATGTGACAAGGTGCTCACATCCTCCTGCTTCAGTGTTACAACATCCTCAGCAACAGATCTTCTCACAGAGAACTCAATAACAAAAGCACAAGGCAACAGCTGCCTCCCTGACCTTGGTTTTGTCTGTTCAGTTAATCACAGCTGCATTTATACACCAAATAAAATCTGCCTCTGACCCTTCCTAAGCAACTAGGCCCTCTAATTAGGGCTTGGTCTGTCAAATCAGTCCCTGAAAAGCTTACAAAGATCTTGCACAGGGCAAGAAGGAAAGTCCCTGATGAGTTCCATGCAGGACTGACTCTATCAGCACATGTCCCTGTCCTGCCATGGACCACCCCAAACAGCCACCCCAGGCAGAGCCAGCGGCTGCAGAGAAAGGCCAAGCCCCATACCTGCAGTACAGGTCCCCACCACAGAGCTTTTGAGAGGGAAAGAGGTGAATTTTCTTTCAAATTACTTACCTATTTCTAGGATGAGAATTTCAGGGGAAAGCAGCTGGGGTTTGCTTTTTTAAAAAAATGCCTGCTACATCTCTTAACCTAATCCCTTTCCAGGTACAAACAGATATTGATTTCTTCCCCATCTCTCTACTAGCAAGAGCTCCCAGAACATCTGCTAGAAAAGAGAGGGAAAATAATTAAAAGAGCCTGAAGAAGGGAAATTTCCATTCCTATACCCACTTCAATGTCTTCTTGTGGTGTGTCCTGCAGCAGGCACCAATGCATAAAATAGAGGTGGTAAGAAAGACAGCAGCCACGAAGTACAGTGGCATCTATGCCAGCCTGACTCCCACAGCCTCCCTGTCACACTGCCCACCCACACCCGCCACAGCCCCTCATACACAACTCAAGAGCACAGCACACTCACCTAGAAACATTATAAGTTACATTAATTTCAGCTCATGATCAATTTCCTTTCTCTCAGCTCATGATCAGTTTTCCCCCTGATGTTCTCTCACAGCCGCAGGTTTTGATCAGAGCCTGTCTCTGCCCTGCCAGTTTGCTTTTGCTGCCTTGTCTGCAGAGCAGGTACCTGCCTCAACAGCCTCCCTGCCCACTGGAATGTCTCATCCCACCTGTTGTACCATAAAGCAGCAGCCCCTTACCGAGGGGCTCCTGCAGTGCTAGGGCTGGCTATAGTCTTGCTTTTCCTTTCTCTAATCAAGAAATATTTTGTGAAATACACCCAGGAGCACAGTAGTGAAGTGTCATCATAACTCAGAGACTATAGCAGCTTCTTGTCAATGCTGTGTGCTCCTGGCTCGCAGGTCACATGGCCAAAGATGGTCTGTTCTGTTAAAAAACCCAGATTGGTGTTTCCTCTTGAGCCATAAAACCATCACTGGAGCAGTATCCATTCCCATCCCCTCCCCACCTCTTGGGGCTGACACCCGCTTCCCACAACACTGGGGTGAGGCTCAAGGGCCGCAGGGGACACCTCACGCAGGCACAGCACTCCAGGTGTCAGAGGCAGGCACGGTGGCAGGGCTCTGCTAACAGCCTCTCCTTGGGGGGCAGGGCAGCAGCAGGACACAACCCAAACCACGCCGGCTGGGAGTGGGGAAGTTTTTGGCGAGACAGGCGCTGGTGTGCAAATGGTGTGCTATGAACCCACCTTATGAACATTAAAACTGTCTTCCCCTGGGCTCTCTCTCTTCACCGTTGTGTAAGAGCAAAGGATTAAAATATATCATTTTGACCATCTTTCCTAACCCAAAAAATGGTACTTTCATCTGCTATCCCCTTTCAGAAAGTACACGTCACATTAACATCTGGGCTTGTTTCCCTTGGGACCCATTCCTCCCATTTTCTCATCCTACACTCACTTGTGCATAATGCAAATAAATGTAACCCCAAAAAAATAATCCCTGCCATAAACTATTATTTTCTCCAGGGCTCCACTGCACATGCTGGTAAAGGTGCTGACAACACATGGTACCAGAGTCAGCAGCATTGCTCCAACTACCAAACCCTCTGTGGAGAGTAAACAAACACGACAGGGTCAACTGATCCTGCACTCACCCTGCAATGCAGCACCTCACATCTGCAAGCTGATCACAAATTTTCTTCCATTAGCAACCAGCCCTCACACAAGCTTTTTTTAGATAAAACAACACGAATATGCCACACAAGGATTTAAGACACATCAAGCCACTTGGCTCTTTTATGTGAGAATAGAAAATAACATTTTAAGTTCTGCTACAGAAAGTCAACTGAGATCAGTCCCTCCCACCAGTACAGTCTGTTCCAAGAAGATAAGAAACAAGTGTTAGGAAAAGCCCAAAGGAGAACCAGTCTGAGCAGAAGTAGGAAAGAAATCTCAGAAGGAAATGCCAAAGAGAAATGGGAACCGAAGAGTTTCTCAAAGCTGCTGGAGTTTTAATCAATCTTAAAAAAACAAAGCACAAAAGAGAAAACCCCAAACCTGGCTGTCATCCCCAAGGACCTGGCTTCCTTGAACTTTTTTTTCTCAATAGCCAAATTCAACAAAAGTCATTCCTTATTTCCCACATTTTATTTACTACTTCATTTCTCTTGAGGAAGCCCTTCACTTTGCATAGCAAATCAGCTGTGTTAACACTTTCCTGATCAACAAAATCCAAGTGTCCTAGAAAGTACATTAATGGAAGTCAGCAAAATCTGACAATGCCACAGAGATTTTTATTTTTTTGTAATCAGTCCTCTCAATTAAAATATTAATTCCATGGTAAGGCCAGGATCAGCATCATCTTCTAATATATTATTAAATCAGTTTTGCTGAGAAGGAATCATATTAATAACTTTTTACACTGGTGGAGTAACTGTTCAAGCACAGGTGTACACCAGTAGTTCAGCAGTAACCTGATGTTCCATTTCTCAAAGCACCATTTGCATTAACAACACTCCTTCTCAGTAGCGTATTTACAATACAATATTGCTCTCTTCATTTAATTTACGAAAACCTTCATGAACAGCAAGGATTAATTCTGCAGATCCTGCCTCATCAATATGAATCCTGTCTGCAGCAATATGATTCAGATTCCCTGAAGTCACCTACTACCGGCTCCACACTCCCTTGTCTGGCCTAGCAGATCTCCCAACTGCCCTGAACTGGCAGCTTCTCGCCCCCTTCTCCATTCACCTCTCCATTTCCAGGATGTGGATGCTCCCATGGCTCCCACATGAGCAGCACAGCTACAACAAAGATTCCATCAAAGCAATTTCTTCGCCAAGAAAGAGGCATACAAAGATTTCCTGGGTTTTTTACTACGGAGTCTTGCCTTTTATCAAAACTATAGTCAAATGCCTTACTTAAAGGGCTTCTTAATCCAAATCCAAAAGCTGTGCAGGCTGGAGCGCATTCTTGGAGTCCTTGGGCACTTCCACACTAATGCCAGAAGTGACACTCTCACTGCTGGAAAGTGGAAACACAAAGGGACTCCTCTGCTCCACGTTTCTTCCACTAAGGAATGGTGGGGTTGCAGAAAGGCAGTGGTTGTGACCAACATCATGGCTTGGGTTCCACCTTACTTACTCTCTTGTTCCCCTCTTCTTCAGGATTTTCTAGGATCGTTCCCCAGCTGTATGAAAGGCATCTTAGCCCTCAGCCCCAACATTATAAAAGAACAAGAAAAGCCAATTCCCCATTTGCACACTTAAGAGAAACTCCAGCTCTGTTACTGTCCCTCTGTGGCTGCTGCCAGCCCTTCCACACATCCCACTTGTACTCTTTTCTCCTTGGGGCTTGCAGCTTTCCCAGGCATCACTAAGATGCTTCAGTGGTCAGGGGCAGCCACCACAAAGACGTTCAGCTCGACCACAAATACCATATTGGCAGCAACACTCCTTCACTCTCCAGAAGATCATCCACCTCACTGGTCTCACAATTTCCTATGTCTCCACGTGCACTCAACGACAAAAAATTACACAGATTGTTTTGTTGGAGGTGGGTTTTTTTCTGTAAAGGCTTAATTTTTTTGCTGCCCATCAGCACTGTCTCAGCATATTGCACAATGTTTTCTTTATTATAAAAAAGTCTGTATCAGGCAGGAAGGAAAAAAATTTTCTCAGGAGGCTAATGTGTACTATTGTCTGTAATTAGAGGTAAGTGGTTGCTTGTGTGGCCATCAGGAAGTGGGACCTGGTGAAACAAAAACAAGGTGCTATTAAAGGCTTGACCAGAAACAGAATCTCCACCCCTCCTCCTCAAAAACACGCACTTCTTTATTCTTGTGCATTCCTGGATGCCTTTTACCTGGCCTCTCACAGAAATAATACACAAATTTGGTTGCCTTCTTTCCTCTCTCCCCACTCACATAACATTGACAGCTGGCAAATTTCAACCAAATTTGAGAGAAGGGCAGAGGTCTCGAAGGCTATCTACAGGCTTAAATGGGAAAAATAAAAGTAATATAAAATCAAGTAGATTGATTAGTAGATTCAATTGCTAGAGAAGCAATTCTCTTATTGCCTAATGAAGAGAAAGGTGAAGGCTCAGCTCTCTCATACTGCTTGGCAGTAGCCTGCAGAACTATAAGGAGCACCACTGAACCCCTGCAGCACACAGTGCCTCTTCTTCAGTGTGCAGGCCAAGCAAAAGGTTATGTGAAACCAAATCCAGGACAGAGAGACTGACCATGTGAATTTTGGAGCAATATGAAAATAAAAAGAATATAGTAAGGACAATGAAGAGAATGTAGGACATCGAAGAGACTCAACTGTATTAATTCAGTTTGTTAGAGAACTCTGCTTCTTTATATTTTAGGTTTTCCAACTATTTTTAAAAGGTGTTGAATCTCTGCTAATATGCATGTCAAGGGGAGGGTTTATTGCAAATATTTTAAATTCTCCTGGGACCAAGTCCCAAAGTTGTCCTTATCATCCATCCTCAGCTGTACCACTTAGAGAAATACTTAGAGGAAGTTTTCCTTACCGATGTGGATCTGTAAGAGCCCAGTCTGAAACGGCAAAAAATAATTTCTGCTACAAATCTTCCAAAGCCATGTAAAATTCCTGCAACGTCAAACAAGATTTAAATTGTCACCAGTAGTAAAAATGTATTATTTATGGAAGCACTGCAACAAAGCTATGCACCATACTTAGACAGGACACAGTGTATAAACCCATACATAAAACACTGAGAAATTAACATGAAGAATGGAGATATCAAGGGCAGGGCAGGGGAGAACTCTAACATTCTGAAATGCATCAAGAAAGCAAAGCTACCAAGTAAATATCATTCCCTCTGCCAGCTTTCATGGGTGANCAGCTCTTAGTTTGAAGCCTCTTTACTGAGCTTTCTTCCAGTGACAGCCAAGGAAAAAAATAACTTGTAATCCAGATACCCTATTATGTTTTTACCAGTAAGTGAACTGTGCCTTTTCAACTCAGTTTATTTTCTTTGATGAAGCAAATCCAGCAGTACATTGACAAGGAAAATCTTCCCAATTACTTCAGATGGAAATTTTATCACAACTTTTGTCACTGATTTAATTACTGGATCCCAACAATAGGAAATACACAGAATATCAGTATGTGCGTGTGTGTACAT
>WAAG01063551.1:2024-16576 GCA_013390105.1 Tichodroma muraria | reverse complement strand
AGGAGAAACACAGTCTGAAGATTGTCTGGGGTGGATAGATAATGGTGAATTTGATGGCCTAGCATTCATTGTATCTAACAACCTTCTCTGACAAAACAGTTTTATTACAATGATAGACAGATGACCATTCTGCTGTTATCACTGGATGACAGAAAATTGTTTATGCACTAGAGTAGTGATAGAACAGAATTATTGTCCAAGTATTCATGCAAAATTCAACTCTCAACTCATATTTATTGCTAGTTCTCTAACGAAGAGTGAGGGAGCAGGTTTTGCATGTTAGTTCTGGCCTCTGCTGCACTTAACTTTCTTAGAATAATTCTTCAGTGGTAATGATGCATGAGCTACAGGATGACCAGTTGAAAAGCACAGTACAAAATCAGACTGTGTAAGGTGAGTGGGAGTTTAAACAATAGTTCAAAATGTGTCTTTCCAGGGAAAAGTATTGCTGTTTTCCTGGTGGAAGAAGTATTTCTGTCTCTTGTTTTCTTCATTTACTTATAGAAAAGTGGACAATTAATTAATTATTTTGGTGAAGTCTTGTAAGCAGAGGATTATATAATTCAAGTTGATTCTAGTGGCATAAACATATTACAGTAACATAAGAATGTTCTAGTTAATTTTCTTTCCTGTGAAATGTTCTTGGTTATTTGATATATAACTTCGCACTATACTTTCCAACTCAAAGAAGTTTGAGAACTTTTGAAAAAAATGTTCATTTTCTGGCTCAATGAGTTCACTGCTGTTCATGTAAATTCCACATGCTTTCTCGGATTTTACGTTTCATAACTCTTTGTGGCACGTTTCATTCAGGCTGGTTCACCTTGATATTGACATCACAGAGTTCAATGACTTCTGTATGGTTTGTTTCCCCACTTAAAAATAATATAGCTCTGAGAATTGAGTGATCTTTGTCCTGTGGTTTGCTTAATATTGTGGGTTTATGTTTTTTCTATTTGTTCAGAACTATTTGTACTTGGATTATTAATCTATAACTAAATGTTGTCCTCTGTGTTCATCCTGCTGACGATATCTGGAATCAGACCAAAGCTCTTTTTCTTAAAATTGTGCAAAACACATTTAATGGCTCTTTCTTCTTCACTTATATGATCTTTTGGGGATCGTGTCAAAAAGGGGAAATATTAGCACAGAGCAGTATTAATGCCTATGCTAGTTCCATCTTTTTACTGCAATAAGACTTGGATTTCCTGCCTAAACCAATCCTTAATGGGAACTCTGTCTGTCTCTCTCAATGGCAGTGTATCAGGCAGAGGATCTGAACTGTCACTTGGACAATTACGGTTTAATGGGAGCTATGGCCAGTCACGGTCTGAACTCACTGTGTAAATACCAACTAACATTCCTAGTGAAACGTCCTGTCTCACTAGGAAGTGCTGGGGAAGTGGACCCACAGGCACTGTGCCATGTCCAGGTCTCTCAGAGGAGGCATTTACTTCAGTGCAGTCGCACAGCCTGAAGTTCTTTGCTTTCCAGTGTCTGTGCCAATGGCTCGGCTGGAGGGAAGGAATCCTTCTTCCAGGGAAAACTTCCCTCAGAGTCATTGTTAGAGTCTAAGTTGTGCACAGTCAGGATCTCAGCTTTGATCCACTTGAGTCGTACAAAAATTTCAGTCTTAGGAATTGTTTGAAAGTTTGTACCACCTTAACCTAAAAGCAAATAAACCAAGCTTGAGGCCATGAGGAAGCTTTTGTTTGGGTCAAAACTTCAGATTTAGATATTGTCTGCTGTTCTAAAAGATTGACCTAATGAAAATTTTAAAAATTCTTACTTATCATAGGTGGAGTTCCCTATCAGTTTCATGGAATTAGGACTGCACAGCTTCTCTGCTGCTACTGTAATTGCAAGCTGTTCTGTTGCTAAAAGCAGCCTTAAATGAGACAGTTACGGGACAGATTTTTGTGTACAGGTAGTGATCTATATGATGAAAAAGTAAGAGATCCTTAATGAACATGTAACAGTTTGATGTTAGTTGTATAGTGTGTTTCTCTTCTCTTTTTCACTATGATAGTGTGTGACAGATGGTATAAAACAGAACACCTCAGCTTCCTAAAAATTTAACCCAGTTTTGAACATCTGGAAGCACAGAATATTGAAAGAAATAGAGGCTTTGTGCAGTGTTTTCAAACAGTTGGGGGGACACACACATTCTTGTAAGTCTGCCCCATTGGCTGAAAGTGTGCCATGCTATAGGTAAGCTTTTAAACTTGGGCAAAATTTCACCTGCCATCAGAGTTTTTCTGAGTAGTCTGTTACCTGATCTTTAAAGGCATTGCATTGAAAGGAAGTGAGGAATTTCTGATGTTACACTTCAGATACTCATCTTAGAAATTAACTATAAATAAACATTAATCTATGCCAATGTAAATGTTGAAAGTGCTCTATGGGTAGAAATCCCGAACATTTTTCATGATTGTTGCCATTGTGAAAAACTGCGTATCAGTTACGTTTGGGTAAATCTTTCTGCCCATGTATTTAAGTGTATATGTAACCAATTTTAAAAATGAGTTCCCATTCACATCCTGTCACAAATTTGAGGGAAAATGAAAAAAAATTACTTGCTCACATTAAAGTTAATGAAGTTGGAGACTTCCATTGTTATAAGTTACCAAGAAAATAACTTGAAGTGAGGAAGTTAGATGACTGTATCTAAATCTTCCCAATCATAGCTGGAATCTTTTAAAGAATGGACTCCTTCTAGATGGTGTGTACAGCACCACAAATATGCAAAAGAACAAGAAATAAAAATGCCAGAGTTTCCCTTCTCCTCTTTCATACTTGCATAATGTATGAGTAAGGTTTGGTTCTGAAACCCGTTGAAGACAGATGAGTCAAGCCGTTTTTAAGAACCCTGTATTTGATTCTGACAAAATGTATATTTACGGTAATATTCACCAGTGTATACACACCAGGTCAAATCCCTAAGTCTTACAAAACATGATATGAATGGTAATTTTTATTGCAGTAACAGAATCAGAAATTATTCCAAAGATGTTGCTGGGCAGGTAGGAACAAGTGTGTGAAAAGAGAGGAAGCTTTAGTTTGTACTTTTACAATTTTCAAAATTTTCAATGCCAATTTAAAAATTGCATCAGAGAATTAAACAAAATTTCATTATTTTAGATCAACTTACAACAGATTTATAAATTAACAGCATCTATAAATAAGTGGGGGAATAGGACCCAAAAGTAAGAAGGCTATTTTATAAGCTGATTATACATTTATTCTGACCTGGACCAAGCATGCTTCTATCTACTTACAGTTCTATTAACTATTTGGTCCAGTTCTTGAGGCAAATGCAGCCTGATTGCTCTAGAAGAAATGCACCAGATTTGAGCTGCATAAATATAATTCAGAACATGGCTTGTTATGTAATAATACAACAAAAAGCAAGATGATGAATGAATATGTATCTAAAATATTACAAAAGCCCTATTTTTGCAAACAGAAGTAGTTGCCTTAAATTGCACTGCAAATAGGACTGCACAAACCTTTTGAATTAATTTAGTTTCCCTGGAAGAGTTAATTTCTAATTATTTTATTAACAATGCAACAAGCTAATAAAACTGGAAACTTGTACTGCTTCATAGCCAAGGCCTTCCTGACGTGCTCAGAGCCCTTTAGTTCTGCTGTTGTTCCTGTGTAAGAATCAATACCACAGGCAGCAATTATGTGGTCTTGTTTTTTGGCTAAAATTCCCACACATCTGGGATAAACAGATATTCTATTCGAACTTCCTCTGTTAACTCCACCAGTTTCCATGGAATGACTCTCTATATGCTTGTTAAGTAAATGATTGTTATAATACTATGGAGACATGGTCGATCAAATTAACCCCTTTTGTCCAGCCTCCAAAATGGTTCCCTTCATTTGCCTAAATTCAACTTCTTTGGGGAATTTTTTCAAGCTTGAAGGACTCTCTGGATTCATCACATTAGCAAACTGTAACCTGAGAAGAGGGTCTTTGGAACAGCAGGACTTCTTTGGCCCCCAATTGTTTTGCTAATCAAGATTATTGCCACTATTGAGATGTGGAAAGATAGCCTAGCTGACAAAATTTGTCAGCTTCCCATGAAATAGTTCTGTCAGTTTAGTCAGGGTGCCGGCTAATATTAACATATAAATGAAGTCTCTCCCCCTCACCCCTTAATAGATGCAGAGAAAATATAAACACACACACAAAAAACCCCTCTGTGCTTAAATCAAACAAGCTTCTTTTCTCAGCTCTAGCCTATGTCCCTGGAAATCCTGTGAGTAGTGGAGCTAAAGGGAGGGGGGAGGGCAGCAGAATTTGCACAAAACTACTTTTAAGCCATAAAGCAGCAAAGCCCCACTCCCTGCTGATAGCAACAGGAGATTGATTACGCCTGCAAAAGTACAAATGGTTGCCTGAATGCAAGTGGCAGACCTCCAAAGCAGTGTGCTCTGTGTGCTGGTTTTACATTTTACAGCGGAGGACTTGGATACAAAGTGGGAGAGTGGAACAGGGGCTATGAAAGAGTTATCTTTGCCCGGAGGTCAAAGCTACGAGCGCCGTGCCCGCGGCACCTGCGCGCTGCCCGCCGCCCTGCGCGCTCCTGCGCGCTCCTGCCCGGAGCACGCACCGCACTTCCCAGCTGACCTGCCGAGGTGGTACAATCTAATGCTCTTTCACCCGCTTACACGAATTTTGCAGCGCTTTGTCAAAGGCAAATGCCTCGCGTCATTCTGGCGGCAACTCTTTCAAACCCCAGCTGTACCCAGATTATGAAAAGTCATTCAAACTTACGGTCATTTTAATTGTAAATGGATCTACTGAAAGTTCTCTTAATCCTTTGGCCTGATTTAAATATAAATAAATTAATATCTCGTGATATTTGTAATCTGCAAATCAGCAATATTGGCCTTTTGGTACTAAATTAGCCCTTGAATGGCAACTGTGCAGCAGCTTTGTGTAGTTAGTGTAGGCATCGGAGATGACTCTTCTAGCAAGTTCAATAGGCTTTGCAAAGCATAGCTTTAAGTAGAAGAAATCTTTCAATCATGATTTGTTCTTGCTTTATGAGAATCAGATTATTCCTTTGTGCTGGACTGTGACAATACTCTAAAGCATGAATGAAAACTGGAATATGTGTTCCCCCAGTGGATTACATCAGCCTTCTTGATCATTGGGCTAACATTAAAAATAGATTTAATGTGTAAAATATCTGTCGCTGAAGAGAATATTAAGAAAATTATTTGGGAGCAGTTCATGAGAACTTCAGAAGCAATGAGTTAATGACAAAACACAGCGTTTGTTAAGAAGTTCAAGGCAGATCATTCCTGAAGAGTTCCAGGCAAGTAGCTAAACTCCCTGCTTCATGATATCAGATGTCATATAGAATTGATTTCAACTTCTCCAAAGTATAATATTGTGTACAATATTGCATTAGTTGCCCAGAATGTGGAGCTAAAGAAGCATAATCTATACAGTTCCACTGGTACATCTTGCTCTGAGTTAATGCAGTATTTATGCTCCTACCTTTGATCTGAACCTTTTAAAAAAAATAACTAGGAGGCACTTATAAAAATATAAAGCATTGTTGACAATAAGAAAGAGTTCATAACTATCATAATAAAATAATAAATCTCCTTGTTAAAGTCATAGTCTGCTTAAAATTCTGATCTCAGAATCTTTGTGCATTTCCTGGATTTCACTTCTAGTTCAGCAAAGTTTGCCTACATTGAATCCTGCTCCCTCGTGTGACCTGATTCCTCTGCTAGAGGGTGTGAGATGAGGGAAGGCTGAGGGATATCTTACTAACCCACCATGCTGTGTGTGGATGTTTTTATACAAACAAAAGGAGTAGTCTTTGTCCCAGGGAGCTTATAGTCTGAAACAGCTTTTAATTATCTGTTACAGTATCAGTTCATCAAAACACAGATATTCTAAACTTTAAGTTCATCCAGCTCTAGAACCTCTCGCAGTCTGGCTTCTTTTACAAGACTTCATAGATGCCTTTAAATAGTGAAAGAAGTAATATTGGCAGGAAGAAGTCAGTCTTCTGCTGAACAGCTGTCTTTCAGGCCAGTGCTATCCAGAACTCATGTAAAGTTTCCGGGAGCCAGCAAGACACACTTGGCCATATGCTTTGAAACCTCAGTTTACTGAGCGTGACTTTTTCTTGTTTGTTTCTGATCACAATCCTTCATTTTGCACCTGCACCGCTTGTCAGGTGTACAGTTCCTCTAAGGAAAAGGAGTCCAGCCCAAAGGCCAGGGTGTGGAGCTTTCTCCGCTGCAGCAGTCGCCCAGCTTGAGAACTTGCCTTGCAAAGGGAGCGGGGTGGTGCTCATAATGGAGCCCTTCATACCTCGGGAGAACAGCTGCCTCACACTCCAGTGCACACAAACAAAACACCTGCTTGAACCAGAAAAACCAGTAAGCTGTGAGACTGGATAGGTGGTGGATGGTGTTCAGACTCTCTCTTTTATCTCTTTTGAAATGTTGTAACATATTTTTCAGCATTGTGGTCATTTTGAAAAATTGTGCGGTTTTGTTTATAGAACCATTTTGTTCTTCTCTTTTTGAGAGGCGTTAAAAACTATTGCTAATATTTTGGTTTCTGTCATTAGTAAAGACAAACCTCTTTAAGGCTGGTTTGGGTAAGTGTCCTGCAAGTCTGACTACCTATCTTTTAGATTTCAAACTGTATCACTTTACCGTGAGCACAGGCATCCTTTCATTCTTACCTATCTTTTTTTGAGGTATCGGACAGGTGCTGAATTCTGCTTAGTTTGGTATTTTTCTCTTGCGTGTTGTAGATATATGGGTGTATTTCTTTCACGCAGTAACAGCGTTTCATCTGTCCTGTTGAAGTGTAACTTCAAGGGTGTAATATCAAGGATCTTTGTAAGGCAGATGGCATTTTGACATTGTAATTTTAGTTATCCCTTTCAATGTATCAGGCTGGGAGACAGAAATGGTTCTTCAGGAATGGCAGAAAAATAAGTAACTCCACGGAAAATAAGTATATAACACTGATTAAAAGATGATGAACTTATATCTCAAGATCACCAATAAAATTCTGTAACTTCTCACTTTCTGTTTCACTCAGATTCATCTTCATTTCTGATAGATTTCCCTTGGTTTCAGCTGCAATGCCCATCAGCGCAGGGAAGCTCTCTATAATGGCTGTTGTCATATGGCAGCTGTTATCATTTGCACTTTGTTACACAAATTTATCACCTCCATCAGTTCATAATAAGCCTGACTGATACCATAAAAACTTATAATGCCAGCAACAATAATTGTCATTCTACTTGGATGTTGTAGAAGAGAGATTAAGGTTTTAATGTTTAAATTTTAAATTAAATATTCTTTCACCATTATGGGTGGTCTCCTGAAACCTTGGTAGGACAGTATAATAACCCTGCACAACATTACTGCCTGAAGTAAACATTAAAAAAAAAAAATATCCTCAGTGCTGTCAGCCTTTAAGTTGAATATGCACATAGTGTATACATTAATCAACATAAATTTCGACTTCCCTTTTTTATTTTTAGTTTTGCCCTAATTTTATTGGACTGACTAACTCTATGTAATAAGCATAACTATTTTATTTAACCAGGGGAAGTGAGTGGGAACAAGTTCCGACTGACAATGGCTCTCTGCTGGAACCCAGAGAAGCAAATGCAAGCAATGCAGTAAGGAAGATCAAACTTGTTACACTGCTGATATTCTAAGAGTTTGAACTCGGACTCCCTGCTGACCTCAATTTTACAATGATAATCATTTCCTAAAATGTCTTCATTTTGTAAATGAAGCTGTACCTCCCTCTGAAGCAGGGGTTTGCAAAGATTAAATCATTTACATTTCAAAGGGTTCATTTTTTTGCCAGTGTGAGAAATACTCAAGCAGGAAAATGAGTGCTCCTTTTAATTTTTGAAGGCTGGGAGAGCATTCATAGTGAAAATAATCACAGCCTATTACAGCAGCCTTGCTTGCCCATTCCCACTTCAAAAGGATGAGCCTATCTTTTCCCCGCCCAGCAGTGAATGACCACTTAAATGAGTGATGGCTTATTAATACTATGACTCAGCCACTTCTCGATAAGGAGAACAATGAGGGGTCAAAGCCTGAGCATCCCTTACAGGAATTAATGAGAACATGTTGCTGGTAATTTGGTCTTTTGGAGATTACATTTAAATTAAAAGGTTCTTGTGTCAGGCTTAATGGTGAGACTGGTGTTGTCACTATTTGAAATCCAGAGACTGCATTTTTGTCCTTTCTACCTGTATAATTTCATTGACTTTATCAAAGTTGCCTTGGGGGTTGGATACCATTTAAAGAACAAAATCAGAGAAACTGGCAAAACAAAACCTTAAGGAAGTTCTCCAAAAGTAACCCCCCAAAACTGCGCACATTTATTTGGGGATAGTGTTGTTTTCAGTGCCAGGATATATAATTACAAAAACAATTAAATGCACATATCTGAGATGTTGCATTAGCATTTCTGCATAAGACCTGGAACTAATTCATTGCCAAATAATGTTTACTCTGAAGTTGTGTGAAAAAAATTTACCAGGCAGTGTGTGTGCAAATGTGAGGGCCTTTTCTTTGGTTCCTCATCCTTCTTTCAATTAAAGACCTGGCCCTTGGGATGTCTGGTTTAATTCTTAACTTTAATTTTTACATTTTATTATTGATACTGAAACTGTTGACACTTTTTGACAAAGGCATGAAACACAATCAAAGGATCAAAGTTGCCTAAAGAAGTTAAATTCCTTATATTGTTGTGTGTGTTATTAACTTCAGCAGAGAAATACAAACTGCAGCTTTTCTATTATCCTTTTCTTGCAGTTATGAAAATACTGCATTTAGCGTCTTTTCTGACCTGAAACTAATGCAAAGATGGATTCTAGGTAAGATTACAAATATAAACCAGTGTTCATTTATGTTGTGCTAATTAGTGCAGTGTGTGCTAGCTAAAACACTTTGCATTTTCAAGGGATTTTGAAAAGGTGGGGATCAATTATTTATAAATATTTCGGACATAGTTCTAAGGGAGAGTAACAATTCAGCATATTTTCTCATTGTGCAATGGTACTTAAAATGTAGAAAATTTGACATATTATTATAAAAATAGGCAAATCATAAGCATGAGTATTTTTATGGTCTTAATATTTTTTTTTTCTGATGCATTTAGAAGTCACATAATAATATTCCTTTTCTTTTATCTTTTTATCTTATCTTAAGATGGTCTTACTATATCTGATGGAGAACTACAAATCTTAAAAGGTATAAAACTGATACCATGCTATAAGAAAAGCAAACGTGGTTGTTCCGAGATTAGTTGAAAAACTTATGAAGTATTAATGGAAAAAAAATCACTTACAATACCAATCCACAGATAAGATTCTCTGTTCCATGCAAAAAATATTTAGATTTGCACTGGAAAATAAAATAACAGGTTCTAGTGCAAGTATACAAAATGTTGAATAAAGTCACAATGAATCTTCCTTATCAGGCATTAGTTCAACTAGCGTGTGATTCATGGGGAAATAAAATGTCATTTTGAGCAATAGCATCACCAGGTTAGGAATTCAAAAGACGGAGAGAGGCTAAGTCCTTATGGTAGTATCATGATAGCAAATGACACAATGGGAAAGACAAGGGACAAGGGACTCCTTCCCTTGTCTTTAAAGATGCCTAAAAATGTTTAAGAAATATATACTGCAAATGATCTCTTTCTGTATCTTGTTCCTCCGTTTTTCATCAAAACAGAGTTTCTGGATGGCTGAGATTGTTTCTGTTTTGCCAGGCTGAGAAGATCC
This sequence comes from Tichodroma muraria, assembly GCA_013390105.1. Classification (NCBI taxonomy): domain Eukaryota; kingdom Metazoa; phylum Chordata; class Aves; order Passeriformes; family Sittidae; genus Tichodroma; species Tichodroma muraria. Next base: position 6,764 of record WAAG01063551.1, on the reverse strand, counting down.
CTTGATTTTGTGGTCAGCCTTTGCTGACATCTGTGGGATGTTCAAAATGCACTTGCTGAGTGCTTACAAGGACTGTGCAACTCATTTTTCAGAGGACCTTTACGCCTTCTAGGCTCTTAAGAAATCAGAAACCTTCCAGATCCTTTATCGTGGTCCTTGCTGGGGCCCTAGTGATAGTTTTTGTCCTTTATTTGGCCAGTTAACCATTGATTGCTCTGAGCCTACTCATGTAGGCTTGTACATATTGCTCTTGCCAGAGGCAATGCAACTCGTCCATTTGGAAATATAGAATGTGACTACTCCTTAATCAGGAGAATATTTCATGGCTTGGAGTCTTAAACAGCCTCTCTTTGCTATGCAATAACTTTTAAAAAGAATGTGATCCAGAGCAATGGGGAAGAGCTGTAAAGGGAGGGGGTGACTGGGGAGCTCAGTTTAGCTGGTGCCAAGGAGAGGGGCTGGCAGCCCCCAGCACTGGGCACTGGGAAGCTGGAGCTGCCTGGAACTGCTGCCAGCCAGAGCCTCCCCGGGGGTGGCTGGCTTGATGCAGGGGACTCTTGTTTTGTGACTAGTGACTGACTTATTGTTCCTGAGAAAAGTGGCAACAAGCCAAGTAAAAGCCCTTTTTGTCCTTTACTCCCAACAGGGGACTTGGTAATGGTTTGTCATGTGCCTGGGCATAATCCAGGCAAAGTCCCCATATGCAATTAAAATAGATTTTGCTACTGTATGTGTTAGGAAGTGGCACTCCAAGTTACGGGTACTGCTCATTCTTTTATTTAATGTTTTTGTCTCATTTCAATGCCTAATTTTCTTGGGGATTGTTTTTGTCTTTTAATCAATAGTCATTTTTCAGTATCAGCCCTCCTTTAAATAATTCCAGTAGTTTGTATATTACATAAAAGAAATATAATTTATAAACAGTAATGTCTATGAGTAGCTGTCTCTCCTTAATGTAAATTCCAATATATGTCATGATCAAAAATCTCCAAAGTATAGGTTTACCATTTAATAAAAATATTAGTAGCACATACTTAAATCTCACAAATAAATTATAACCCTTTTGAACTGTCTTCACAGTAGTCTGTCATCATAGGTTTTATGCCCTTGTAGCCTTAGTTAAACTTTCATTTGTAATTTTAAAAATTATTATTTTTCGTTTTTAACATACTTGAATGCAATAGACCTAATGGTACTAGAAAATCAATCTTAGTTGTTTTTTGTAGCTGTTGTGCAGTTTTATGCCATTTTCCACATTTTGAATACTGTGGACTATAGCTATCTTAGATGATCATGATAGATATGTGGCAGGCAGAGTCTCACAATTATTCACATTGAGTAGCAGTTCTCCAGTAGGTTATTTCTATGAAATTCAGTGGAACATTATGGGAAACAAGGGGCTGAGCAATGAACTTTAACTACCTTTTCTCATGACAAATCTATGTTTTGTAAGGGAATATTAAAAATCATTTGAGGAAAAAATGCCTTTTGGCAGAAAATGACATCTCATTAAAAACAGGAAGGCTCATGCAACACTCTTAAGTTCTAAAAACCGAACTTTTCTAGAAAAAAAAAAAGATAATTGCATCCAGATTACAGTGATTAGTCTAAGGGAGCTGCCTCTGCACTAGAACATGAAATGCTGGGATTATGATCTCCTATGTGAAAGCACATTTTGAATTTCAGCTCCAGTAAATATTTCTACAGTACTGTAGAAGTATTTCTTCAATAATTCTATGTTATGTCTGCATAACTGTAGAAATTCTGCATTAAAATCTTAATAGGAGTAGTTGAGAAAATTGATACAGAAGGTGTCTAGGAGGGGGTTAGAATATTCACTGAGAATCTGCAAGTCAGGAGGATGCTGCCACGTCTCTATGACTGACTAAGCTATATTAGATGCCTGTTTTTTCATTAAAAGCTTAAACTATTCCTTTTATTCTTGTGCAGGTATGAGGGCAGAACTGCCTGGATGTGAGATGCAATGGATAAGAGGGAAGTGGCACTCAATTTTGCTTTTTAAAGAGTATCCTATTTGTAAGTATCCTCAGCAGTTGCTTATTTCTTATAATTTTAATAGATCAAGTAGCCTTATCTTGCTGTGTAATGCCATTGCTATGCACCTAATGAAAGGTAGTGCAAGAAGCATCACTTATTCCGGGGGGGAATACTCCAGACCTTATCCAGATTGCTTTACAGAACACTTTCATTAATGAAATAGTGCTGGCCGTCACAAAGTCAACTATATTCATATTTTAATTATTTAACTCTCAAACTCTTCATGTTTATTCAGGATTGGCTCTTTCTTAATGATATTAGAAGTAGCATACCTCCCAAAGGCACGTCTTAGCATTTCTCTTATGAATAACTCTGAAACACCCAAATACTTTTCGTTTATTTAGTTTTGTATCTCGTAGGTCCTGATTCCTCAACTGAGATACGTAACAGGGAAACATCTGGGAGTGGTTTATTACTGAAATGTGTATAGTCTACAAGGTAGTGCACTCTTGCCAGATTCAGTGGGAATCCCAGTCTGACCTGGGGCTCTGTAAAAGCTGCCCCATGAAGTGCTCTGAGAGCAAGGCCCAGCACAAAGTGGAGTAATTTAGGCCCACTTGCCTATGTAAAATTCCTGTATAAATTATTGTATTTCTCTTGATGCAAAGAGAAATGCCACATATTCTCAGTTGTTATCTGATAGAGGAAACATCTTCTGGAACTCACGCTGATTTGATTGCAGGACACTTAGTCCAGGTGGAATTTCTCCATCTTGCTGGAGTTAAATTGTTGCCAGGGTTGTGTCCTGTAAATACACATGTATTAAGAGGAAAAAGATATCCTGCTGGAGACTTTATTCTTAATATTTTTTTTTTAACAAATGGCATTTCTGAGAAATTGTGTAAAATGTTTCAAGATAAAAGAATGTTAAATATAGCTAGAAATAAGAGAGCCATATGTTGAAAGCATATCAGCTTTGAAACCATGCACTTAATCCTGGAACTCAACAAGATTTCACATTTTAAATAAAATTTAACTTCCTGGAAAGGTACAGTTCATTCATCTTGAGGGTAGCCTAGAAATAAATAGGGAAACATGATTCATGGAGAAGCCTTTCACTAAGATAAGTATCTCTGACATTTGAAAAAAAATTAATATAATGTGTAAAAATAAGATGGGTCATATCCATTCCAAAAAAAGCCATTATAGTTGTACATCAAAGTAGGAGTAAGGTTATTTTCTGAGTGTTTTTTTTGGTTAACAAGTACATTATCTTACAAAACCATTGCCAGAAACATAAAATCTTTGTTCAATGGGAAAGAAATGTACCATTTTAGTGCTCCTATTTGAAACATTATTCAGAACACAGGCTGTTCTAAGTTCAGTGCAAGTGTTACACAAATATACTATTAAAAGTTTGGTCCACCAGAAGAAATTTATCTGGTTGGTTCTAAATCATATTGATAAATGTCAACATTTGTGTTTGACACAATATACACGTTTGTGCAACCACCATCTCTGTTCAATTGAATTGATTTTATTTCTTGCACAAACTGAGCTTTCATCCTGGAAAATGTTTTCCAGTAACACAAAGGCAGATCAGGAAATGTGTAAAATGGATCAGTGCCCAAAAGACTAAGTTATACATCTGTTCTTGGAAAAACATGAGGACATGTTGTCTTAAAAAGAAAGGCATAAATTACAGAACATTAAGTTCATTTGGACTGGCATATTGAGCTGCACCATCAATACAGGTCCTCGGTATGTCACTCACTGCAACGTGAAGGGTCTGGTTTGGAGGTAGCTACCTAGATACACACACGATGGGGGCCAGTGTGAGTGCCAATGGAATGCAGCTGTCATCTTCCCCAGGGATTTTGCCGATTTCCACGGAGGGCTCCGTGATTAGTCTCTGTGTCAGCACAAGAGGGTGTTTAATCTTCACTGGAGCTTGTTTTCTTTCAGGAGGCATTCTAGTTCTTGACATTTTGCACTGCATTTGAAAATGTCTTCTAGGCTGAAACCTTACAGGTGTCACTGGCTGTGCTCAAATTTCAGAGCAGGTGCCCCTTGAGGCCCTGGTCCATGGCCCCACTACAGTTCTGCCTGCTCAGAGACCTCACTCACCTTCTTCGAGGGCTCTCCGGATGTGTGTGTAGCCTGCTTAGACCCTGAGAAATGCATTTGGTGTCCAACTCTTCAGCTGTACCCAATAAAACCTGTTGAGTTTACATTCCTTTTTCAAGGAAGCCCACAGCTGAGCTGTTGACATGCTGACAGTGCCTGCACACAAACTAGCCTCAAGTCCTTTTAGAAATCAGGTTTAGATTTCCCCATTTGTACCAGGCCCTCCACAGACCCCAGTAAAATTGCTGTCACAGTGGAGAAACAGGACATAGAGCCATTGGTGACAGACTCTGAGAAACAAGGAAAATTTAGGGAATTGAGGGTGTAGCAATGTTCAGGTAAAACCTGCCCACCTATTTAGTATCACAAATGCCTTTTGGAACAGTGTCATGTTCATTGTATGCCTTAAGAGAATTGAACACATCTTTGGTTGTCTCATTAAGAGAAAGAGTAATATTTTTCAATAATATCCAAGGCATTTGTTTCAAACTCTTGGAGAATCACTTAATAAATGACTGCAATGTGTTTATACGATGAATGCTTCCTCTAGATGTTGTCTTACCTTCTGATGAGTCTAACACTCCCTAACTACTTTGACAAGATTATTACCTGAAG
>WAAG01063521.1:3011-23509 GCA_013390105.1 Tichodroma muraria | reverse complement strand
CATATGGAAATTCATAATAGGCTTTATGCAGAGCTCCCATAACAGTGATTGGTATGGCAGAAAACCAAAAGCCTCTCTGAGTTCAAATTGCTTTGAATCAGGACAGTTCAATGTACAGATGAATAAGCTATTAACAGAGATTTGAAGAAAAACAGCTGGACACTTCCATCTTGAAATGGAATGGAAACACCATCATTGTCATAAAGTAAAAGAGAAAATGGAAGTTACAGAGGTGAAAGTGCTCTTTTATGTGCTTCTGTGCTGAGGTCTCTTCACCTGGAGGAACCACTCTTCATCTGCCTAGTATGCATGCAGAGAGACCTGGCTAAAAAGAGCTGTGAGTATAGCCATGTAGATAAGTGTTGTTGCTGGAATGAATATAAATACCTGAAAACCTCATTTTTATTGTTACTTCAGTTTCCCAAGAATAATGGTGTTTGGTTTTGGAGAGGACAAGTGCATTGCATAATTGAGAGGAATTGACACAGAAGTAGAGACACTAGAGAGTTAGAAATTAGCAGTATTTCTGGAAGACAGTACAAGGGTAGGTTATGTATTACAGGTCTGAAGGATGCAAAACGTTCTTTTGGATTATAAATTTGGAGGGCATAGATATAATATAAACATTCATAAGAAATATTCTGCCTAAATTGTCTGCCATGATGAGGTCATGGAGGAAAAATTCCAATACCTCAGGAAAGCCAGGATAAAGTTACAGGGAAATCTTTTTTGTCCCCTAATCCTGCTCATAATGACAATCATAACTCATAACGAGAGTAAATTAATTTGCTGACAGACTGATATTGACTTAATTTAAGGATGTTGAGAATGATAGATAAATTATATTTCCACTTCAGAAAATTCCTTTTATTTTTTGTTCAATGTAGTATTCCTGAGGATCTACTTCAGACTGAGAGAGACTTTGATCTGAATGGTATCACTCTGTCTCCAGTTGCCACCGAGCCTTATTGCTGGCCTTACAGGGAATAATAGAGATATTTTTTCTAATCTGTAAATACTGAAAAACAAACTAGAGATGGACTGAGTTTCTAAATCAGCTGTTACCATTTCAAAAGAGACAAGGCAAGAAAAGCCTTGTAGTGACATTTCAGTCTGTTGATTGTGAAATACCTGCTTTCTGCCCAATTTCCAGCTTTGATGTCTAGATCTCAGAACGTAATTCTGACCTCTAACAAAACTGGAAAAGTCAACAGATTCAAACCAGTTATACTTCCGTTTGGGGTAGGGGTATTCTCTCACTTCCCCACCTCATGTATGTTGCAGGATGCCCATGTCTGGAGATATATTTTATTGATATGATGAGATATGTGAAGAGGATTGTAACACTGTGGTTAAGCCTCTGGAAAGGTCAGAAGCTTTAGCTTGCTTAACTCATACCTGGCCCTGTGCCAGGTTCAGCTCTCAGCACAAGTGTGGTTGCAGATGTGATGCTGACTTACACATACAGAGCAGAGGCAGCATCCACCAAAGAACTCGTTGTGCATCCTCACCCTGTGGAAGAGAGGAAAGAAGGGCGGAGCTGAAGCCATAGTTCCTAGGTCTTAGAGAAGTGCTGCAAAGGAAGGCAGCAGAAGAACTCTTTGTTACTTCTACTGAAGCACAACCATCAAGAAATCATCCTTCCTGGAAGAACCAGGAATAAGAGAATGAAAAACTAATGGGCTGACTTGACTCTATCACTCAGCGAAGGTCATTGTCCTGGAAGATGGAATTTTGGATCCTCCTATGGAGGCAGTGTCTCCATATGAGTCATTGTAGTGATCTGTTTCCTGTGCCCATTACTCACCCTCATTAGAGGCCACAGCTTCCCTTGTACTCTTCCTGTCATGTCTGCCCCAACCAGGCATGCAAGTGCAGTAAAAAGAACATGGTTCAGGTCTGAAGACTGGAAGTTCTTTATAGATTTGTGCTGAAGCAAAATCAGTTTATTCCCAGTCCACGTCTTCAGAATTTGTGTTACATCTAATTCAAATATGCTTCCCATGTGTTTACTCAGTGATTGATAAGAATCAAACAAGATAGTCTTCCAGATCCCACAAACATCTGTCTAGATACAACTAAATAGACAAGAGCTTCTTAAGCCAACCTGAAATCATGAAATCATGATTTTATGAAATCATGAAATAATGAATTTATGGTTTACCATGTCAGGAATCAATAGGCTTACTCAAAAAAAGAGCACAACTTGTTTCCTATCACACAGGTCTTGCAGCTTCCTTTTTATTGACTAATAAATCCAGAATTTCACACCATGTATTTCAGTTGAATACTCTTAAGGACAAGTTGCTTACATAGAGCTGGTAGGATTATGATTTTCAGCTCTGTGACAAAACACAGGTCCTGAAAGACATATCAATATAATAATTAAGAAATAACAATAGAAGCTTTATGTTCCTTTAAAAGCTATAAGGAGAATTAGGATTCTATGCAGAAAAGTCTTGTTTCTAGCATTAGTAATACGTTGCTTTAAAAAAAAAAGAACAGATGATTTTAAACAGACACTTTCCTTGGTATACCATCCTGGTTTTGTCAGTCATAACATTGGGCGCAGCAGATGTCTTTCAAATCTCTTTAATTTTGCTCAGATGTCTTTCTTTGCTGAATTTCTAGAATTCATTTTGTGAACTATTTAAAAGTCTGGTAGGCCAAATATTCAGTTTAATTATACAGCTTGGAAAAAAGAGTTTTTTTAAAAAAAAACCTGGAAACTTGATTTTTTGAACTAATGTCCTCTAGTCCTTGTTTTCTGAGAATTATTTCCTATTTTTTTTCATGACCCCACTCAAGTTTGATAAATCCCTACCATGTTCCTCACCTGAGTCACTTCGTTTCCAAGCAGTAGAGTCGTGCCATGGGACAAAATGTAAAGCAAAGTCCAGGGCAAGGGCCAGGTGCTTTCAAGTGAGTGCTCCCATAAGTATCAGCTGGAAACCCAGGCTTGCACCTAATCCCTAGAACCATAGGTTTTTCAGGCAAAGTCTTGTTTTCAGTGTTTCTCTGTGTCTCTAAGCTCAATGCATGTCTCCTATGCAGAAAACTCTACACGTGTATTTTGCTTTTAGATGTGTCAGGCACAGTGCCACAGCACTGTAACTGCATTCAGCAGCACCCCAGGGTTACCTCACTGTTGCTCTGTTGATTTCCAGCAGTTAAGCCTATACCTTCTACCTGTATTCCATTAAGAAAGGGAAATGTTTTGGTGGAAACAGATATTTCTGTTCTCCCGCTGGCATCATACTAAATGAAACATGAAACCAATACTGAAGTGATGAGGAATAGAGATTGTCAGAGTTTCAAGGGGCTGTTTTTTATTAAATGCTACCAAAAATATTTTAAAAATCTAATTTCCATTTCAAATGTTTACATTTTGCATTGGATGAGCCTGATTCAGTGGAACAAACACTGTTTGTCTAACAGGATGTAGATTCTTGCAAAGTGTCCTGGTAAAACAAACCCATTATCTGAGAACCATGGAGTCCATCTACTTTGTTGATCTCTCATTCTTTCGTCTTCAACCAAAGACAATGATTCTGTCCCCGCAAACACTACTCATTCAATGAGTCTTTTCTTTGGGGAAGAGGTTATACAAAAGGAAAAAAACACCTTAATCCAAACCAAACATTCTTACTCTATCAAGTTCCTTCCTGCCATTGGTGTCAATGTCTGTTTTCACTAAATAAAGATTAGATATTACTTATATAGGGTAAATGCAGAATCACAGAAACATTTTCAATAAAGCCAGTGTATTTGGTATCTCAGGAAAGAAAGTTATTCTACATCCCATTTCAGTACAACTCTTCCAACTAAATTGGTGGAGTTGGGGAGCCAAGATATGCTATATACATGAGGCACTATCAAAACTTTTCAACTTGTACGTAATATATACAGTTTGTGGATCAGCTTTTCTTACTTATGAGAAAAATTACAAATGTGGCAGAAGCTCTAGAGGATTTAGTGATCAGAGATTTAAAGATAGGTGCTGTGAGTCCAGGAGGAAACCAGTATATCTCTTTTTGCCTTCTGTCTTGCTTTCAGGACACCTACCTAAAGACTTTGGGTCCCAGTGCGAGGAAATGAGCTCCACGAGGTAGCTCATTGTTTGTAAAGATGGTGCATAAATGCCATTATAGCTTCTCTGTAATTACAGTTTGTGATGACGTGATTATGATGCATTTCAGAAACTGCAATTATAGGGAGCAAATATAGGGAAATCCTTTCTGTTGGAAAATGAAGGTGGTCAATTACAGTTGCAGAAATACATAAAGGAAATTATTCTAGCTTAGGTGTTCCTGACTCAGACAAATAATTATTGTGTAACAGGCCAGAATCAGCTGCTATTCTGGAGTCAGAAAATTGGACAGATCAGCACTGCTCTGATGCACTACTTTGCTGGGGTTTCTTTGCCATGTCTCTAGCCACCATCCTTACTGCAGTATGCCCCTTGTCCCCTACTAAGTTTATTTTTTTAAACGAAATGCAACAGCCCCTCCCTTCCCTGCAGCAGCAGCGTGGCTGCCCCTTTACCCTTCATCTACAGAGGTCGCTTGGCTCTGAAGCCTGCCTGTCATGCAGCATGCAGGGACAGAGCTGTGGCAGCCTCTCAGCTGTGGTCGAGCAGCAGCGCATTCCCTTGCCAGCCATTCCTGCCTATGTTATCTGCTGAGAGTGGTAAGGGGGAGAAAATGCTCAGCAGGACGTGAGGCCCATCTGCCATGTACCCTATGGATATATTCTAAAGGAATCTGTAAAAACTGCAAACTATCCATACAAATGAGAAGACTTCCTCCTAGGCAGCTCTCCATAGTTCCAAAATCCCTGTGATTTTTGGGTTTTGTTTGTATTTTTTTTTACCCTGTCTCTTTGCAAGACAAAACCTGTAAAAGTATAAGGACTTCAGAAATAGACTAAAGCACCCAGAAAACTTTGAAAGCAATTTCTCAGTGGTAACTGCAAAGCTGAGGAGCCTTCTTCGTAATTTCTTGTTTATACTGCAAATGAAATATAGTATCTTAGGTTTTATTCTCCGTATATGAACAGAAGTGTTACCATAGTTTAAACAATAGAATAGGACATTTGAATTAACATCTACTTGGAAAAATGTAAAGCCTGTAATTCAGTTTCTTTTTTTAAATAGTGCCAATATAATATGTGGTTCTTCATTTTCACATACCCTCCCATACCTTTTTTGATTTAATCTTATATTTTCTGATTCTTTGTAAAGAGGAAGAGAATTTGGAAGGCATTGCACATATCCAGCAATACAGAGCCATGTTCCAACACTTTTACTTAGATTTATTAAGATTTTATTTTGGATGAATATACATTAAAAATTAGTAGAAATTTGTTCTTCATGTCTGACCAATCACACACAAGCATCATCTACAATTACAGTTATAAAGAAGTATGTGCAGAAGCACAGAAGAAAATGGACAATAAAAAAATTCCCTGGAAAAAATTATAAAGTCCTTGAGCATCTCCAAAAATAAAATTTCTCTCTTTATTAAAAGATGATGACATGAAGCATAGGCCTTTCACATTACTGTCCTTAAGAATGATAGAATTATAGAATCATAAAATGATTTGGGTTGGAAGGGACCTTGAAGGCTCCAACCTCCCTGCCATGGACATCTTCCATTAGACCAGTTTGCTCAAGGTTTGCAATCCACCTGAGATATAATCCAAAAGGCTTGCATGTTCAGTATACATGATAAATACCACTTCCCCAGCAGCTACATGCTGTGCACACCTGCTGCAAAACCGACAAAAGACACAACAACCTCCAAGTTCATCAGGCAGACATCAACCTCTCTGATGGCACAGAGCCATTCTTCATTCCCAACCCAAATGACATTTTACATGTTTTTCAGTACCACACAGGCACTCACCATCTTGCATAATCCAGTGCACTCCACTACTTGTAGGTCTGTGCCAATGCCAGACCTACCACCCATCCAGAACTTTTCTGGTTTTTTACCTCTGCAATGTGCACCTCAGCTAATTAAGGACTGCATCAGTCTCTCAGTAGGGATCTCTGAAGAAAATTTTGCAAAAGGCAAAAAACTTAAGAATTTTTAAAAGCAATCCATCCTGACACTCACTCTGGTCCCTACTGCAGTCTGTGGTAAAACTTGCTTGAATGTTGATGTGCCCAAATTTCTCTTGTCACAATTTGAGAGATGTACAAGAAAATAGAAGGAAGGGTCTGAAGTGATACACTGTTTCAGAAAACTGAAAAGCCATACAGAGTGTCTGAGATAAGGGGTACTGGAACTGATGTTCTCCCTAAATATAAGCCTGTCACTGTCTGCAACTGAGAATAATTACAAATAGTAACTTCTCCCATTAATTGTAGAAAAGCCTTGCACTGTTTTTACTTCTGCCAGAAACTGCCTAGTCAACAAAAAAGATTGTGACAGAAATCTCATGCTTAAAGAGATAATAGATGAGGTATTTAACATGCACAGTGCTTGAGATCCAGTTAAATGAAGAATGTAGGCTGCAAATGCTCAAGGGGATCTATTAGCAACAATGTCCTGCAGTGAGAGTACCCAGCAAGGTAACAAAATCATTTGTAATAAGGGTATTCCTCAGAAAAAATAAATCATTAATGTGTTCCTGCTGTGCTAGGAGTATTCATGACTTATGGAGAGGCAGCAGTGGTAACTAGGCTGGAGGAGTAAAACAAGGAGCCCTTTTTACAAGATCGATGGTGTTGTTTTGTACCAACCAGGTATAGGGGGGAGTAAAACCAATATGTCTAATGACAGCTCACTAGAGAGGTTATTTATGCTGTGCCAGAAGATTTCAGACGCTGAACTTAAGAAGCCACCCACCAAGGAAGCGTGGAGAAAGAGCATTGAGACTTAGTTTAGTTACCAGGCTAAAAAGATGTTTATTGGTTTTATATAAACAGTGAGATTTGATGGGTGTTTGATCATTGAATTTCTCTTAATCAATGTTTGATCATACTGTAGAGTTCATCAGAGGCATGACCCAGAAATTTCAAAATTTTGGAAGGGTTCTACCTCAGACACTACTCCACTGTACATGACCAAGGGTAAGAATTCAGTTCTAGATTCAAAAAATGCCACGATTTGAGATTTTTTTTTTTCCATAATTTTCAGATATTTCAGAAATCTTTCTGGGCATGGGAGTCAAGTCCCTTGAAAATGAATGAGATAATTCTTATCAATACTAACGAGCATTTAATCAGAACCTAAAAGGAAAGAAAGTAACTGCATACATCAGCTCTTTCTCAAGTTATATTCTTTTGACAGTAAGAGTCTGTGTAATCTGTGACTGACTTTCTTCTAACATACTCAATTTTTCATTGGCTTACTGAAGGATGATGCCCTTTGATAACAGAGAGTTAATGGATTTCCTGGCACTTACAGACTTTTGAAAATTCTGACTATCTCCTTTGCAGAGAATTACTTAAATTTGTTAATGTTTACTGAATGAATTTTGAATCCTCTGAAGGAAAGTTTTAGATAAGGCATTGTTGTTTTTTGTCTCAGATAGCTTAACGTGGGATTTGCCTTGATGCTGAACAGAGCAGTCAGGGGAAAGCTAGAAATCTTCTGAACTTTGGAAGATTCAGTCTTACTTCTTAAGCAAGAGAGAGAAAAAAACCTTGGTACTCATTAGTTTTACTTCCCTGATGATATATGCAGTTATAAAGAGTTTCCTTTGTAAATTCTGGGAAAACAAACAAAAATTTGACAGCATCTCTCACTAATGTCCTTTGAAAATGGCCCCAGAAGGGAACAAAAAATATTTTTTATTTATTCCAAAAGCTCAGAATTTACGTGAACAGGAAATATATCCCATGATGGTCTATCACAAGCAACTACCAAAAGCCAGGAAATTGAATGTATTACTTTATGCTTTTCAACATGGGCTTTAGGAATTTAGAAAGAGTGACTTTCTTTATGAAAAACATGAAGATTTCTCTTTTCCAGTTCCTCTTGAGATTTGGGTTTCCTTATTGCCAATGAAGTAATGTTGTGTTTTTCCTATTCCATTAATTCATCATTCATTCATTCATTCAGTCAGTCATATCAAAATAAATATATTTTTGAAAAGTTATAAACAGAATGAAAAGACAGACACTTTCAGCATATTCATTAACTTGTCCAATAAGTCCATTTTATTCCTCTCTCAGGTTTTGCTTCCTGGTGTACAGTAGGTTACTTACTGTCTTCACCCCTCAACCACTGCATATGTAAAAGGGAAATTACTGAGCAAAAGGATTGATTAAAGTATTTTTTGCAGCATCACAGCAGTATAATATAATTTCTAAACCTTTCTGTTGCAAAAATATCCAAAATATCCAGTGTAGGTTTCTGGTTTGAATTAATTTCTCCTAAAAACACCCACAGTTATTTCACATTTTCTAAGAGTTCCTTGTGTGTAAGTTTTTTAGCCCTTGAAACAACAGCTCTGGTATACTGATTTTGGTGGTGATGTGATCATTTTGAAAAGTTGCTTTGGAGCTTCTGTTCTATTTTCCTTCCTATGTACCTAATTATTAGTGGTGTAACAGCCCAGCGTCTACTTATTAGCTCCTCCATACAGAAGAGTCATGGACACACTGGAGCAAGTCCAGTGAAGGGCCACGGATATGATTAAGGGGCTGGAGCATCCAGTGAGAAGAGGCTGAGAGCTGGGACTGTTTAGCCTGGAGAAGGAGCTCAGGCAGATCTTAGCAGTGTGTAGAAGATAGATTCCTTCTCTATGCAGTTTCAATGCTTCTTGCATCAGGGCTCCAGGGCTGCTTGTGGAAGTTAGAAAGTTTAGTGCAGTTCTGCAGTTTCTAAAACAGTATCCTATCAACACTTTCTTCTGTTTTTTGACTCTCTGTTTAGTCACTCTTCCACTCTGAAAAGTCCAAGACTCTGTGTCAGGATAGTCACATTGAAAAATATAATATACTCATTTAGTCACAAACAAAGCAAACTCTTTCTCCATGAGACCGTGTGCTAAGGAATGCCTCTGAGCTGTGCCTCTAATGTTCTGCAAATCACGCAATAAGAGATAGAGAGGAGATAAATGTAATTGGACCTTATAGACTAGGGGGAAAAAAAGCAAGCAAGCAGGCAAGTAGCTATATGACTCTTATTGTATTACAGGAACCTGTGATCAGATGGAAACCTGTAGGCTAAGTGCCTTCTTTTGTATGACTGTTTTAGCAAACCATTGTTTATGGCTGTATTTGCAATCATATTTCAACAGACTTTTTCTGTGATATGAATGCATGTTCAGGGACTTAAATGGGAAATCTGTTCAGAAGCAATTGCAGAACTAAGTCCTTAATGATAAAGTTGGAACACAGCTATCAAACATAATTACAATTATATACAGAGATGAGACTGAATTCTGTACTTGCTTGTACTGTGCAAGACATAAGCCAGACAGCAAAATAATTGATATCTCAGAACCTGTCCAAGTTATCTATTGTTCATTTTTCATCTGCTTTTGGTTTAATTTCTTAATACTTCTGATAGGAGAACTGTCTGATAATATGCTGAATAAGTAACTAATGATCTATATTGGAACAATTATAAAGGAAATTACAGTTCTACGTGGAAGATTTTGCAACAAACATTGTTGATGAAAGTTTTAAAATGGCATCAGGGTACTACTGGAGAAACAAGAACAAGAAGAAAAGTGCAGAATACTATGAACAAGAAAAGAACACTGAAAACATCTGTGGAAACAAGTACCATCTCTACAAATAATATTTTTAATGTCATTTTCCAATTCTTTTAATGTACAAAACTATCTGCTTGAGGCAGTGCAGAAGGGTGAGAATGAATATATCCTCAGCATGCCAGCTGTTGCTCTGCAGATAGATAGGCTATTTTATGCCAGGCAACATTTAGGTTTATTAGAAACCTCTGCACGTGATTTGGAATAGGTGACTCAATGGGATTCCATTGCCAGGAGCAGCAAGATCAAATATACTATCTCAGATTACAATTACCAACTTATTGCACGAGCAGGAATTAAATTTACAGTCAAGAACATCAGGATGCGGAGGCAATAATCCCACCCTATGAAGCCACCCCATTGCTTTTTCTTAAGCAAACATAAATGGGTAGATATTCATTAAACTGTTTAGAAAGTGGTAACCTGCCGGCTCCACTGACCACACTTGATTTGGATGGGTGGGCACCTCAGTGAGAAATCTGATTAGTAGGAGATAGCGCAAAAGCCTCAGTGAAGTGTTTTGTGAAAAGAGACAGCCCTGCTGTGCAATATTGTTGTATCTCAGCCGTGCCCTGCTGGGATAACAGATAAAGCAGGAGTAGTTATAGCTATAAAAATTTACCATATGACTGCAATGCAGCAGAAGGATTAAACTTCTTTCAGTGACAGCACTCAACTTTAATTGTATCAACATCACCAGAAGGGGAAATTCTGCTGAACAGAGAAAAGAGCCATAATTTTCACAGTTTTCAGTGCTGCTACCAAATACACAGCCCAGCTCTGGGATAACCAAGTTCTTGGCCATTTTCACTTTTTATTTCTGAGAAAATATTTGTTGCACATTCAAATGGTTATTTGATTAGTATAAGTATGACAAAATTCCGACTGTGAAGGAATATAAACTTTTGAATACACACTCTAGCATGCTGATGTAAAACTATGTCTTGTGTACTTTCATCTGCATTGTGCTTTTTTTCCTAAAATAGGAAAAAAAAATTAGGCTTAATTTGAATTTTGCAGCAAATATAACCTCAGAAATATCAATGAGCAATAATTATGGTGAAAAAGAACAATTTTAACTCATTTTGTCAAGCACTTTGGCTCAATCTCTTTGAACAAAGCCATTTGTTCTCCTGCACTGGAAAACAAATCCCAAACTTTTGGGCTTTTGACACACATTGAAAACAATTTTGAAGAAAACAATACAGAAATGCCTTTATGAATAGCTATTTTAAAAGCTCTGAGTGTCCCTTCTGCTACTGCTCATATGCCACTAACAAAGACAAAGGAATAACCAAGAAAGACAGTGCCTTAAGCTCCTATGACAAATTTTACCTGTTGACACTCAGTGTTCTGGGAATATGTGTAACTCGGTGGGCTCTGCCTGAGTTTCCTTCCTCCTTTAATTAGCAATGTATTGTGGCATTTACTCTCAAATTAGATCCAGACTAGACAGGAGCATTACTTTGTTAGGTTCACAATAAGTGAACCTAAGCTTGAGTGAACACTACTTTATTATTGAAATTCAAAGTGCTGCATTAAGGCAAAAACTACAGCAGCCAGAAAATACTCTTAGATATGTCCATAATTCAGTAGAGACAAAAGGAAATTTGTCATTCAGTGAAGTGCTGGGACTCTAGTTGCCTCAGATTGCTCGAGAAAAATTGCTGAGGAAATCCTTGCTGCCTACATTTGGCCACCTTCTTGTTCTTACTGGTTTTGGAAATGGTTACCAGGATGGTTGGCTTCACCACCTTCCCAAGGCTCAAGATGAGGCTGATCAATCTACAGCTTCTGGATCCTCCTTTCTGTACTTCTTGGAGACAGAGGAGATATTTGATTTCTTCCCAACCTCAGGAACCTCCTCTGAGGGCCATGACATTTCAAAGATTATTGAGACATTTGCCAACTCCCTCAGCACATCTGGCTGCTTTCCGCAGAATCCCAAGAATTTATGTCCAGTTTGTTTAGATGTTCCTTAACTTCATCTTCCTTTTACCAAAGAGAGTTCATATTGAATAATTCAACCCACTTTATTTGTTAGGTTTCAAAAATTCAGCATCTTCAGTATTTTCTTCATTTATTTCTGAACCTTACAGTAGCTTGAGTAAAGTGTTATCAGTTGTTGCAAAGCAATCTTACTAATGTTCTACAAAAACCTTCAGGTTTCTACAAAAATATTCAAGATTTCAAACACTGAAGTTGCATTTTTACTGGATCAAAAGCATTAAACCTGTTGATCTAGAGTCCTTTTCTTTCAGCTGTGGTTTCACATTGGATGTATTCTTTGTACAGTAAATATTGACTACTTTTCCAATCTGTGAAAATTGATCTAAGTAAAAATAAAATGTATTTAACAAGATATTGCCAGTCTAATAGGGTACAATAGTGACTTAAAATTTTGAAAAACATTGCTATGTGTAAATACAATAATCAAGTTTCATGTATGAGACCTCGCGTCTCATTCTATGGAAAAATTCACATCATTCAGTGAACACAAGGAATTGCTTATGGTTTTCTGTGTAAACTCATTTTAGTTTTAACAATGCGTATAAATTTGATTTTTCTTAAATTTTGAAGAACTGCTGTAACTGTCTAGGCAGATCTTCATGAAAGAAAATGAGGTACTAGAATATACCTGCAAAGTGCTTGTACTTAAATAAGCTGATTATAAATCTGTAGGTAAGTTTTACAGGTCCTCACTAATATATGTGCACAGCATATATTGCTTTACCTTCTCATGAAGATTTTGTAAGTGTAGCCCATGGGACCTAGAAGGGTCGAGGGATTAATAGGTAGCATCGGAACTATGTATTAAAACATTTCTGAGCTGCTTGGGGGGCGGCAGGTTTTGTCAGCCGTTCAGCATGGAGACACGCCTGCTGCCCCTGGCCGCGTGCTCGCCTCGCACCTCGCGGCGCAGCCTTTTGGCGCCGTGGCTGTGCGTGGACACGTCCCGCGCTCTACCCCACGCGCCACTGGGAGGGCTGCACGCTGAAGGCGGTTTTCAGTAAAAAAAACAAAACAAAAAAAAACAACAAAAAAAAAGAGCTCCGTAAAAGCTTGCTGAAAAAACATTCGAGAAGGCTTCGATGAAACAGCTGTAAAGAGGAATAGCGGAGTTGTCTTTACGGACAAGCTGTGGGTCTGCTGGTAGATAAAACTAGCACCGGGAGGTAAAAGAAACAATGGGAAGGATTCCACGGATTGATGAATGGAAAAAAGATATTTGCTTTTGCAAATATCTCTAGGTTTGCTGATAAATTAAATTAGACATTGTAAGATGAAAGAAACAATAGGAAAGAAAACCCCTAAATTCCGTAAGAATTAAAAATTAAAGGGGAGGGTTATGCATTAGAGGGGAATCCTTGGTATCACGCATTCCGGGAAGTCTGTACCTCTCAAGTACCTCAGCCAATGGGGAAAGAGAGAGGGAAATGCAGCAAGGAAATTGGGATAAAAAGGAGGCTGCGTCCTCCAAAAATTTGAGAGACCCCAGGGGGATGCCCCATGGCCTCCCTTTATTTGAATAAAGTAAAAGGACTCCTCTGTCTTCTTTTAGACATAAACCTCTGATGTTTGTGGATTAATTTTCCTGACACCACTGAGACTCATTTGTACTAGAAAATGAAAACATCTGTTTATTTCTTTAAAAGCTCTGCTATCGCAGGTTTCTCAAGCATATGCTCCAGGAAAGCATAACAAAACAGTAGAAACTAAAAAAACCTGGGTATCTGCCATTTCTCATAGCAATACATTAATGAAATAAAAGCTACATTTTTGTTATTGGTAAGATAGCATTTTTTTCCTTTTAAAATGTTTTTCCGTTGTGCATATTTTTCTATAAAAAATGTAGTCAGAAAGGTTTCAGTTTTTCTTTCAGTCAGAAAGGTTAGTTGTCTCTAGGAGTATTTGCAAACAAAATATCATGAGGACAATTGTGTCATGTTTTCTCAAGTACGTAGAGTGCTTTAGGCCAGAATTCTACAAAAATGTAAGAAAAACCATTTTTATTACAAACA
Source organism: Tichodroma muraria (assembly GCA_013390105.1). Lineage (NCBI taxonomy): Eukaryota > Metazoa > Chordata > Aves > Passeriformes > Sittidae > Tichodroma > Tichodroma muraria. Next base: position 9,755 of record WAAG01063521.1, on the reverse strand, counting down.
TTCCAATTCATGTAAATCGTGTGTACAGAGCTGCAGCAACATCCTGCCATGAAAAATTTCTTTCTCCCTTCTATACACTATCTCCTGGAGAATCCCCAGGCTCTTTAAGAGCTGCCACAAACCTGGAAGACTATCAACATGTTTCACACACCCCCTCCCTCAGTATTTAGATTTTTTCACTGTAAAGAATTATGGAGTAAAGTATTACCATCATTTAAGAAATGGGATATTTGAAAGAATCTTGCAGACTAAAAGTCATATTAAATAAAAATCTTGCATGAAATATGTAAGACTTTTTTTTTAATCTTGTGACTCAGCTTAAAGACAAGCTTTTCAGGCAAGACTTTTTTTATTATTTGTATAGGAATCACTCTAATTTTGTGTGACTTTCTAAACTAGATCTAAGTGACAGCAATGACTGAAACATGGAGGTAACGCCATACAGTGATTTCTTTTCCTAGAAAGCAAAATCATAATTATTCTAATTGGAAGTGGCTTTAATAAAATTCTGAACGCTTAGTAGATGTGAAAAACATTCCTTAGGTATTATAGTATTTTTTTGCTTAGATGTCATTATTTAACTACTTGAGAACCTTCTTCTTAAAAAAATAAAATCACATTCTCTGACAACTTTTCACATATCTCAAAAGTTGCTTCTAAATAGGACTAAGTAGAAATGCAGGAAGTATGAAGAATGCTGTGAGAATTTGGAGCACAAGTAGCTTTCTGTGAAGGATGCAATTTAAAAAAAAACTTTAATGATGATCTTTAGACAGTAATGATGGCTTTGAAACTGGCTTCTTTTCTTAACCAATTCAAATGCAGAATTGCTCCAGGGTACGTGTTTTCCAGACCATCTCTTTTTTTGGCCATGAGAGTACAATCAGATTAAAGGGCAGTTTATTTCCAGGACTGATGAAAAACAGTGTGCTGATGGAGGATTGTAATACAGGGCTCAAAAAATGGGCAAATCTGCTTGCTGAATGAAGCAATGTGTTACTTCACAGCTTATCTTGCCATTCAGCTCTTATTATTCAAAAGTGCATCTCCTAGTCACTGCTTGTCATTATGACAATGCCAGCAGCAACTGAATTTTCTGAGGAGAAAATTCTGTTCAGCCTCTGGTGGCCTTGTAAACAGATTCTATATGTTGTAGTGATCTTCGCCTCTTCATTTTATGGGGTCCCTTAAAAAGAAAACTTTTCTTCTGTTGTGCCATTCGAGAACATGATAGGCTTAATTTGAATTTTGCAGCAAATATAACCGTAGAAATATCAATGAGCAAGAATCTGTTCCATGAGTCTAAAAATATCTTTTACCTATATATGTATATATGAGGCAAAAACACACAAACTTGTACAAAATGCTCTTCACCTATCTTATACATGAAAAAAAAAATGGTTTAGGAGTGAAACTGGAAATAGCTGAAGGGCTAGAAACAACTATAAAGTTTTCTGTAGTCTCTACTCAGTCAGACCTCTCTGGTTTTGTGTTCTGTGGCAAAATAAAATATTTTTATGAAAACCTGATTTGTGCCTTTGTTGATAGCTGTATACTTCTTTGTCTACGAAACCTTTCGGTTTTATTCCTGACCTCAGCTTTGGATACACATATTTCAATCCACTTGGTCATCTTAAACTTGCATCTGTTGTCAAATTCATTAGTAATGAATGTATATTCTCATGCACATTTCTGTTTGAAAATGAGCTCCATTAATTGTTGCTGCATGTGATCCATGAGGAGAGGCATAACGTAGTGTCTCCTTTGTTCGAACCGTTATTGCCTTTCATATCCAGAAATGGGTGGAAGGGGAAAAGTCAGACCACAGGACATCACTGCATGCGCCTTCTTATCTGGTGTGGGTGGGATGGGAGTAGGCTCAGAATTTTATTGGCCATAAAGCCAGATAAAATATTCTGAGGGAATGACATTAAAGTCCAGTGACATAAAATTCCAGTGAGGTAGAGATAACTATGTTGTATTCATTTGAATATTTCCCAAAATATCAACATGGACAGGTCTGTAATTATGCTCTAATTAGGTCCCCAACTGTGCCTGTTTTCAACTCCTTCCATTTCCTACCAGGAGGTCTGTGAGTGCATGGAACAAGAAAAATCTAGTCCAAATTAGAGCAGGTTGGCAAAACTTCCAACAAAACAGTTTTCCCTGATGAAAAATACCTTCATTCCTGTGAAATTTCAGTGAAACGATAATCTGTGTTTTTGTCAGGTAGGCTGCTTAGGAGACCAGGCCTCCTAAGTCTGTCCTTGCCAACACCTTCATCATGATTTATTATGAGGCTAGGAATCCCAAACAATTAAAGAGGTAAGCTAGAAGTACAGAACTCTTTTAGCTAAGTGTAGAGGGTTGACTTCAGATGGCAGATAAGCCTTTTCCTAGTAGGATGAGGGAGAGAATCAGAAAACAGAAGTAAGAAAACTTGAGAGTAGGGATAGATTAATAGAAGGGGGAAGAGAGGGAAAAACAGCAAGTGATGGAAAAGCAATTACTCTCTACCAGCTGACTGATGCTCAGTCTCTGAGCAAAGGCTACTTTGGACAAACTCCCACCAAATTTTATTGCTGAATATGACATTATATGGACTCTCTGGCCAGCTGGGGAGAGCAGTCCCAGCTGTGTTCCCTCACAACCACCCATCCCCAGCCTAGTGGCCTTTGGTGGCGTAGCTGGAGAGAGAGCCTTGACACCGTGCAAGTGCTGTTCAGCAGCAGCCAAAACATTGATGTGCCAAAACCACTGTTTTGGTGACAAATCTAAAACACAGCTCTGTATGAGCTGCTATAAAGAAAATCAACTCCACCCAATGAGCCCCTGTACAGTAAGATTTTTAAAACATGTTTGGCCTTGAATTCCACAAAACCAATGCCATTTTAATTATAACTGTTTTCTAAGGGAGACAGAGTGTTTTTGCTAACAACCTAAATTCCTAGGAAGTTACTAGGATGCTACATAAAAACATTTTTGCTAATCTGCCCACTTTTCACAAGGAAGTGGTTGCTTGAAAATAGTGATGGCTTCATATTCACAAATTACATTTTTCTTAGTTATAACTTCTTCTTACCAAGAATGTTTGCCAAAGAAGAGAACATTCCTATATTTACTGCTTTTAGATTTAGATATTGTATGCTATTTGTTATTTTCCACCTGCCTGTATTTCCAATCCCTTTTTTGCATATTGTTGAGGTTTGGCCAAACAACAGGCACCCACAAAAGCTGCTCACTCACCCTCCCCTGCTACATCTGGACAGAGGAGAGAAAGCTTTAAACAAAGGGCTCATGAGTTGAGATAATGACTGTGAGAAAAACACTCCAAGGGCAAACCAGGCTCAGCTTAGAGGTACAAAATAAGTTTATTACTAAAAAAATCAGAGGAGGATAATGAGAAGTAAGCCTTTAAAAACACCTTTTCTTCCCCCAACCCCTCCCTGCTTCCCACCGACAGTGCAGGGAGACAGGGCATGGGGGTTTTGGTCAGTTCATCACCCGAGGTTTTCTTCTGCTGCTCTGGGAGAGCAGTCCTTCCCCTGTGAGGCTGAGGGGTCCCTCCCATGGGAGAGAGTTCCCTGTGAACTTCCCCAACGTGGGTCCACTCTCATGAGCAGCAGCCAAACCACACACCTGCTGCACTCCGAGTCCATCCCACAGGCACACAGTCCTCCCAAAGCTGCTGTGGCATGGGTCACTCTTACGCAGGGTGCGGTGCTCCAAGGACAGGCTGCTCCAGCCTGGAAGCAGGGACTATCTCTCTCCACCAGCTCTTCCACTGGATTCACAGCCTCCTCCAGGCATCCACCTGCTCCGGCATGGGCACCTCCCCCACAGGCTGCAGATGGATCTCTGCATCCCCCATGGATCCCCATGGGCTACAGCGGCACAGCTGCCTCACCATGGCCATCACCATGGCCTGCAGAGGAACCTCGGCTCCAGTGCCTGGCACACCTCCTGTCCCTCCTTCTGCACTGACCTCGGTGTGTCCATGTTGTTCCCCTCACATGTTCTCACCTCCTCTTCTCTGACAGCAAAAACTGCATCCACTTTGTTTTGATTTTTTTCTTAAATATGTTATCACAGAGGCATTACTATCATCTCTAACTGGCCCAGCCTTGGCCAGCAGCACACCCATCTTTGGAGCCATCAGGAGATGGGGATGTGTGGGTCAGACTCATAAAATTATGAATGAGTCCCTAGCTAAATATAAATACCTAGCTCTTCACTGGATGTCAAACAGCTCCTGGGAACTTCAGCATCTTATTTATTTTTGTATGTCTTAAACATCTGGTATCATGTGGCTTTCAGATTTGGGATGTTAAGATTATTGTTTTCTTATCTTAAAGCTGAATTAATCCCACTTGAAATCTGGTGAAGGCAGTGCTGGCTATCTAATTTGTAGTTAATTCTCCTGTAGGGTTGGTCCTTAAGGGTTCTTTTACTTTCCTGAATTAAAGGCTATTGCACTATGTACCTTCTATGTACTAGTAACATTTTCTATAAGAAAAAACCTGAAGGTTTTTGTTATTAAAGACTATTTTGTTAGAGAAATAAAGCTCACAAATGTGTCACAAAAGTGTCACAAATACAGCCTTCAGATAAAAAGTTCTGTGTCAGCTACAGATGCATTGCCAAATGAGCAGCCAATGACATGGGAAGAACTGGTGGGTGGTAAAGTTAGTTTGCTACCTCACACACCAGCTCGGCTTTTAATTCTCTTTATAATTATATATGAGAACACATTATACAAGCAATCAGGCTCAGGGGAAGTCCTCTTATTTATTATCTGAATAAAGTACATTGCCATTAATGTTATCATGAAGAAGTCATTGTCTCCCACAGGAGAGCTGTTCTTTTATCTTGTCTCAGAGATTGATAATTTCAGAGCCCACAGACAGGTCTCATCTTCTTTACCATGTTTTTCCATTTACATACGCTAATGGCTACTGTGTAGATGGTACCACTTTCCTAAAGCCATTCTTACAGAAAATTAAATTTCTCAGAATTGATTGATGACACAGTTAAAAGTGTAACTTTATTAAAAAGTGTAATTACTAATATGTGATCTAACCTTGACAGAAAAAGGATAGCATAAGGAGTAGACTTAAACAAGTACTATCACAAAAGTAAACAATATAATACATTTATTTTGTTCTTTCAGATCCCATACCTGATGAACAAAACAGTTATTCTGCTACTGTAAATATTATCAGAGATATTCTCCTCGAGGAGATAAAATTAGTCCTTGATTCTTGTAAGTGGAAACATAACTGCCTACTTCAAGTTTTATAGAGTATTTTAAACTTTCTAGTGTAGTAGTCATAGTTGCCAATACAGTTTATGTTGTTGAATGAGGAGGAAAGAAACATATTATGCAGAAATGCCTCCTTCACTACTGTGTAATTTAATGTCATGTTTATTTTCTGTGGAAAGTGTTGTGCATTAGGGTTTAAATTTCTCATATACACATCAAAGAGGAGGGAAAGAAGAAAGTAGTGTCTGTGTGCACAGCTGAATCTTTCAGTGAAACTTTTATGGCACATACATGAATTTCCAGAATCCAAAGAACCTGTTGGCATGGAGAAGATAAAATGGCACTACATCTCCTCCATCTGTGATGATTTGCTGTCCACAGTTCCTATGTTCAAAGCTCTTACCTTGCCCAGCTCTACAGTTGCACAGGGTTCAATAACAGATTCAGCAATGTTTCCCTCTTGACTTTGCCAAATTCCAGCTCAGTGAGAAACCTCAATCATATTTTATTTATGTTCAAAAGCTGAGGTTGCATTTAGAAGTAAGATGCCACATTATAAGAGCTGAGGTACAGAACTCTCTTAGGAACAACTGGATAGCATTGTTTAAGAAGTCTGCAGTGGCTAGAAGGAAGAGAGGACACGTTTTTTAACTTATGTCTAGGTCTTCTACCAATCTAACATTACATCTATATGTAAATTGCATAAATATATTTGAATTAATCAATCCTGAAACAGAACCTCTCAGACAGGATACTTAACCAGGCTTGCCTCCATGTTCCAAAGGAACATATCAGTAGGTTTTAATCTTAGAATTATGGAATTGTAGAATGGCCTGGGTTGGAAGTGACCTTACAGATCTAACCCCTGTGCCATGTACAAGGAGATGAAGATTGGACTGTTTCCATGGTCCTTCATCTGTTCTGGGATAAGTCTGGACAATACTTTCCAGAGCTATCCATGAAATATTTTATGTGATTCTTAAAGGCTACACAAATTTAAAAAAATACAGCAATTTTCTTATATAAGATTTTAGAGATCTTAGCAGAGAATTGATAGTATCAGGTAATGAATGCAAAAAACACCCCGTATATATTAAAATATAAAGTCTGTAAAGTGACTTGCACTGAATACAAAACTATGGTATCATGCAGTAAAAATTGTGCATAGTTGCTTTAGGCAAATTTACACTTAAACCACAGGATAAAACAATAAACCTATTATATCCACCAACATCATTAGGTATGTTTTATATGTGAAAGGTACATATGTATGCATTTACACAGATACACACAAGTATATTCTTTATATGAACTCATAAATACATACACACACATATAAGTTATGATTAACTGCTTTAGATCAGCATTGAATGGAGGCACAGAGATGTAGAGGTGGAATTCAAGATGAGAAGAAAAAAGAGAAAATAATATTTGGTGGGTGTAACTGTTTTTTAATTTGTGAACTAAATCCTATTCAATGG
>WAAG01063459.1:2919-16581 GCA_013390105.1 Tichodroma muraria | reverse complement strand
AAGACAAGGAAGAGCTGAAAATAACCTTACTTTCAATGACCATGAGTCAATTCAATTTAAATAAAATGAGAATATGAATAAAAATGTTTCTGAACCTGGGTTTTAATGCATATTTTAAATGGATGAACTTTTTAAAAGGCTAAAGAAACTGCTAACAAGTTAACTAGACTGAATAAGTTCACACTAATTGTGGGGAAAACCTTTGAAATTTTTTGGACAAAGATGTAAATTTTCTATAGTATCTTGACAAGATAAATGTAATTCCAGGGATACTTTCAGCTCTTTATCGATGACTAACAAACTCTGTTTCATTCTACCCTCAATACCTATCTTCCCAAAAAGCCTTGGGAAAAAAAATAAAAATGTGAGCAGAGACCTTAGAAATTCCAGGAAAAGAAACTTATTAGCAAAGAAAGATACATTTTGAAGGTTCGACAATGCAGGTCTAAAAGATAGCTTTCTAAAAGTCAAGCCACGCTAACTGTAAGACAAACTGAAACAAATAGTCGAATAATCTTCACTGAGGTTAATAAAGAAAGAAGAAATGCAGATAGGAGTTGGGCTGGGGTTAGGAACTAATTCTTTGTCTCATTTTTCAACGAAGAGGACAATAGAGAAGAGGAGGATGATGCCGTGGTTGCTGCGCATGAGCATTTGGAAATGGAAACTCCTGCCTCCAAGTCCACAGCATCAAAAGCAATCATAATGTGCTCAGACTGGAGGAATGCACCTTCCAACCTCAAACACTGAAATAACCAACACATTAAACTGCAAAGGTGTTAAGAAGGTTTTTAAAATCAAATTTATTGTTGAGATAGTGGTGAAGAGCATATGCGTTACCTAAATTTTAGGAAAAAAGAGACAAAATTGAGAACTGAAAAATAATTGGACCAACCTGTCATCATTCAATTTTATCCCAGTTCTTTGAATAATTATTGAAGGAAAGAATAACTAAAGACATGGAAAGAAATACAAAGTATCACACTTTTCAGAAAGCATTTGATCCTGTGTCATACAGAAGCACTTACTAATTGGAAAACACAGGGGTTAACATGAGAATTTAAGGTGTTTATGCATTTTGTTCATGGGGAGCTGTCATGTTTTGCTTGAAAGAAAAGCCTCCAGCTGTTGTGAGGATACATTGGGCACCTTAAGGATCAGCCTGGGTGTCAATCATTTAATGTTTTCATTAGCAGCTTTGACAAGAGTAGAGGTTTGGTAGTAAAATCCACTGATGGGAGGCACTGTCAATGCAGACTATCGTCACAAATGACGGAGAAAATGGGTTTGTTGATCATCCCTTGGAGGACCATGAGGCACCAGTGAAGTGAACCAATGGAAAAGAGTTTTAGCAGTACTAGGGAGAGTTTTTTAAGCATAGTGTAAGCACTTGACCCATCTGGTGCTGGTGGTTTCTAAGTTTTAGGAGAGTGGTTTGAAATGACCAGTTAATCAGAGCAAGGTTATTTTAGGATGTAAGGAGGCATTTTAGGAAAGGTATTGCATGAAGCTCATGATAAGGGGACTAGATATGAAAATCTAGTAGTTCTTTTCCTGGCCTAAGTTCTTATGAGGAGGCTGAGTAATAAATATCCTTGTAATTAATAAAGAATGAAACCTAGGGGAAAGAGAAGCCAAACATTAGGAGCTTGATGGAACTACAAAACAAAAATAGTGTTCTTTAAATCAAACTGAAATGAAAATGTAACAGAATAGATGGGGGTAAGAGGCAAAGAAGATCACTGCTGGGCTCTCTCACTATGGTCTGCACACAAATTTGTCATTCCCCTCCTTTATAAAAGGTTTTAAAATGTGATAGAAATGAAAGAAAGAAAAGAGGCATAAAGTAATTTTCTTTTCCTGTCAGTCCTCCTCCAAGCTGACTTGACTTTCCTGACACAACAGCCTGGTTTTAGACTTGGGCAGTGCATGCCTCCAACTTGTTTCTGAAATTACTGCAGATGCAAACAAATCTAAATATGCTGGCAAGAGAAGAAGTCAGGGACAGCATCAACCACTGTTTTCAGGATCAAAATGGCAAAATTCTGCAGGCTATCAAGGTAGAAACAGAATAAAGAAGCAAAAGATATTAATCTAAAAAGAAAATTTCTACATCTAAGCCTAAACTGGTGTCCATAATAAATACCAGGTTTAGTCTTTTGTTTCTGAAAATGAACAGCTTCACAATCAGTAAGCACTCATTTGCAAAAAAGGAGGTGAAAACCTTTAAAAAGCCACAGTAGTGTTGCCTAGAAAACAGATCTGCATGCCTTACAGTAAACTGAAGAATTTTATGATTACTCTGTATAAACACAAGGGAATGAGTCCCAGAGAGAGGGAAGAGCTATTTAACTGAAAGGGCAGTCTTGGCATCTGAACAAATGCATGTAAACCATCCAGGAATACATTTAGTCTGTAAAGAAGAAAGTAGTTTTCAATTGTCAGGGGATAGGTTCTGGCACAAACTGAGTAGCTGTGGCCATGCCAAAAAAGTTTGAAGCTGTCCAAGTGTATGCTGTAAATAGTTATTAAAGACAGAGTTTGATCAGTGTATTAAAAATTATTAGGATGTGTTTCTCTGTGAGGCTAAATTTGACTACTCAGGGCCTTTAAGATAGCTGCAAGAACTCAGAGGTCTTGCATCAAGTTTCTTCAGACACCAGAAACCCAGGATCATCACTTTTCTCAGCATATGAGCTTTGCAATATCTGCAGAGCTAGACTTACAGTGCAAACAGTGCTCAACTGAGACTTGGGGCAGGAGCAGCACTGCAGTCAAGCTCCAGGCTTGAGCATTGTGGGCATTTTGTGGAAAAGCTTCAGATTTATTTCCCTTTGAAATTCCCATACATTTAGCAAATCTCTCTACCTGGCTAAACCCTGCCCTATACTGTAGTCAGGAAAGCCCCTTGCTGACTTTTCTCCGACAGTTACACTCTGTGAAACCAGTTCAGCCTGCACTGCATAACCATGGAGTTCACAAAGAGCAAGGCTTCCTGGCTCTGCTCCAAACTCGGTGCACATCACTGCCACCTTGGACTGCAGGGGGTTGTCTGCATCTCACCTGGTATGTGCCATGTGCCACTAACAACAATAGTTTATTAGTCATTCATTAAAGAATCACTCCCCACAGACAACTGCTTCACAGAAACATCTGCCATGACGTCCTGATTGTGTTCACAGTTTCATTTACATGACCACTTGAGGGTGTTTGACAGCCATAATTAGGAATTATTGAAAAGTGGGGTAACTCACCCGTCCAGTACATGAAATGGCATAGGTCACTGCTCAAGAGCTGAGACATGGAATTCAAAACTGCCACCAAGAATTACACCAATTGTTATCTGACCTCCACTTTGTTGTCATGCCATGAAAGGAACTTGAACAATAAAAACACTTGCAAGAAGAAATGAAATAAAAGATGCTGGGGGTGGGGAATGTAGTTTTCTTAAGGGTTCAGAGCCTCTTCTCCCTCTGTTTGTCTGCCCTCGGGATGCTGGTGCAGAACGCTGACTCAGCACACTGGCTGGCAAGTGGGGAGCAGTGAATCCTGCAGTACAAACAGCTGCCAGGAAGATGCCTGTGCCTGCTCTTGGTCACTGTCCAGCAGGAGAAATCCCTCCTGCAGAAGCTGATTGAAAGATTCAAGAAATTGCTTGGCAGTGGCTACTAGATTAGCCACTGGTGAGATTTCTCCACTGTAAGCCAAGGTTCATGGCCTCTGTGACATTCTCTGCCAAAGCACGACTATGATTCCCAGAATACAATGCATCGTGATAGGAAATATGATTTAGTGATGAAATGAGAAATGTTTTAAGATTAACAATTTATAGGCATTCAACCCCTGTCTGTGGGCATGACAATCACACCCTGTACCCTCACTTGGAGCTTTGTGTTCCCCATGTACTTTAGTGGAGATAGTGACTTTTCAGAAGGACTGACTGAAGTCAAGTAGAAAGATGATCATATGAACAAATAAATATTCTGTCATGAGCAAGATAAAAAGAAGCAATTGAATGTATGGGGGGAGAAAGGGGAAGGCTCTTGCTTCTCTTGTCTTTTGTAAAGCATTAATATTCAGCTGAGCCAATACCATACTTTCCTCGACATGCAGGAACTGTACTTGCCCTTTTTGAGACAGTGGGCAGAAGACTATTGGTACAAATGGTGAAAGTATTAAATCTGGTCAGGATTCACCAGTTTCTTCCAGGGCTGGGAAACCTTACATGTACTCTGCCGGAAGGCTCCAGCTAGTTCTGTATGGGAAGATCTACCTCCAGACTTGTTTCATTCCCTTTTTTAAAATCAGTAGCCTTCCCAAAGCTAGCCTCCACCCAGCTCCCCATTTCCTCTGAATTAGGGGACCCATCCTTTTACCTCAGAGTGATTTGTGAGGTAGGAAGAAAGTGGGTCAGGGTTTGAAGCACCTTTATACTGCAGGCAAGGGGGAGTGGGCAATGCAAAGCTAAAGGCCTGCTGAGGGGCGACCAGCATATGAGGAGGAGACAGGGAGCTGGAAGGCTGCCATATGGAGCAGTGTCCCCTGAAGAAAAAGGTGGAAGTGGAAGGAGACAACCTCGTTATTGAGTTGGAATGCTAAGATTTAACTAAAGTCATTACAATCATTTAAATCTGATTTCCCAAGCAGTGCTAGCTGATATTGCAAATGGGCTGGCAGAGAGGCAAGACAAGTTCTGAACAGATGATAAAGGCATCGACTTTTGTACAGTTCCTTTCAATGCCCCTGAGGCACCCGCATACATCTTTATGCCTGCACAGCTTGTCATGTGCTATTCTTCACTTATCTTTGCTATAGCTCTTCTGATCCCACAGCAGCTTTCCTTGGAAGAAAAGAGAAATGGACAATAGGCCCCGAGACCACTCAGCTGCATTGCTTCTTATTCAAGCTGACATTTGGCAGCAAGGCTTTGCTGTCTTTCAGAAGCCGATGTCTTATGGAACCTAATGGCAGCAGAGGTATCAGGGGCTTTGCCTCCCCCACTGAGCATCTGAGCCCTACATGGTGGGAGAGCCCTGGGGACTGAGACTGGTAACACTGGAGATGTTTCTGTCTTAGGCCTTTTTCGTGTTAGAGGGACATCTACTCTTACCTAGGGCCAAGCCTATGAGATTGCTGAGCCTTCTAAACTCATTGCTCTTGACATGGCTGACTTGATAAATTTTGAAATACTTGAAAAATATGGAAGAATTCTATATGAGTTTTTTAATATCTTATTATGATATCTCTATATTGGCAAGCACATCTTATGCAATATTTGCTATCAAGTCAGTCTGTTCAGTAACGTGTCCAATTTTGCTCAGTACTAAGCACAACAACCCTTGCCTTGGTGCTTTGGTAATCCTGATACTCCTATCAATTCTTAACTGGAAGGGTTAAGTTTGGAATTTCACTTCTACAGAAGTATATTTCTGTGCCTGTAATTTTTGATTCTTGTCAATTAACCCCAAGATTTGCACTATACAGCAAAGTTTACCAGTACAGTATTCAGCAAATCCTTGTGTGTATGCACATGCAATTTCAAGTCCTGACTAGGATTATGATACCTGTATGTAATACCTTTTTGAACATTTTGGAACTCCAGGACATGTAGTATTCTAGTGCTGCAATGCCTCTGAGGTAAAGTCATTCTTAGGACGTCCAACACAGCAAACAACCACAGCAAACACCAGTGCTGATTTTCAGCACTGATGCCCAGAAGTCACAGAAAGTAGGTCTCCCTCCACATAAAACTTCTAGCACATGCCTACTAATATACCACTGCTGGTGATTTCTGCCTTAGAAATCATGATGTATGGTCAGACATTGAAAGACTGGAACAATATAAGGCAAAACAGCAGTGCAAGGCAAAGAGAAAAACTTGACAAGGTGACAAAACCCACTGAGACTGACATGCGCTGCCAGAAAAGCAGGATGGGTACTTGCAAAACTGTGTAGGAAGCTTGAGGGCTTGCTAGGTGACCTGTGAAACCCCTCAAGGGCATGCTGCCCACTGGCTCTTTTAGAAGAATGAACCAGGAGACGTGTTGCTTCCACAGGGAGTAAGAGGATTCTAACCTGGCTGGATCCAGAGATGGGGCCAGAGGAAAGAAGAGTTTTACTGGGATTGCAATAAATGTGTCTTCTTTCAAAAATGTTCGCTGGTCCTGGAGCTCCATGTCCTTTTCTATAAATAAATAATGGCTAAAAATATGTATAATAAAATTGTTTCCTGAAGCAACTGCTTTAGTTTCACTCTGGTAGGCATCAGAAAAAAATTCCACAGGCAACTGAGAATGTTCCTGAATGCATCAGGCAGCAAGTGCTTCTATCACCACATTGCAAGCAATTGAAAGACAGCATAAAATGTATTAGAGCATTTCAATAAACATACAGAAAATATAACATCTGCCTTGTAAACAATCCAGTATCTTGTCTTACAAATTACTTGATTTTTGAAAAAAAGTGTCTAGATGAGACATAAGTCTCAAGAACTCATCCCATCAGAATCACCACTGGCTTCAGTAATTTATCAATCTTTAATGCATCATTCCTACCTCTCCTACCTCTATTACCCATGACACCAATGAATTCATTTCTCAGTCTCACAGGTCTATTCACATTGGAAAGTGGTACTAAAAAGTGACAGGGTTGAAAGCTTTTGACCTATCCCAAACAAATGTATTGGAATTATACCAAATTTGCTTCAGAGTTCACGACAATTTCTATGAAAATCTTGAGCTTGGGGAGGCACATTCTTAAATCTGCTTGGCAAACACCCTTATCATGTGATGAAAGGCATATCAACACCAGTTCTCTAATTCTCTGCAAAAGTCCAAGTTCAAAGTATGAAGGAAAGGAGAGGACAGAGTGCTTAGTCCAGTTGAAACACAGGGACTCCAGAAATACAACGGGAAATACAGAGGATGTCATGCAATTCCAGAGACATCAAATACAGAGACTGTAAAATCAAACTTCCTTAAAACCTGTACAGCAGCAGTCATTCTGTATGGACTCTGTATATTTGGTATTGAAGACAAAATACACAATTTGCATCCCATTAAGCCCAAGAGAAACATAAAAATTGCTGAGGCAACCTGTAATTCGTGCAGAACCCTATGAAGATGGGACTCTACAGCTTTGCAGCAACCTGAGATCAGAGAAATGGACATCTAATGGTGTCAAATAAAAGTAACCTCAGCTGTTGGTATACTCTATATATTATGTTGGTATATTCTATATATTCTATACTGATAAATAAAATACCTAAGAGCTACCTCACTGACTAGAGAAGCTAGGCTGACCTTGCCCGGTGGTAAACTGGATGTCACAGTTTCAGTCTGAAACCAGACAGAAATATTAATGTGTTGTGGTTTCAGGTTGCCAATTTGAAATTCTCTAATCAAGAGCAAAGCAGGCCTAAATTTGAAAAGAATAAAGATTTTATTAACTAACACTAAAAGAAAAAGAAAAAAAACTAGAATCAGAATGAAACCTTCAAAACACTCTTCTTCCCTCTCCACATTTTCTTTCATTCTCACTGACAACGTACAGAAATCACACTCAGAATTTTCAGTCAGTTTTCTCAATTCTAGAATAATCTTTCTTCAATTCTCTTAGAGAGCATGTCTTATTTCCTATGGAAAAAAACAACAAACTCTCCACAAACAACAGCCGCCCAGAAGCTTCATCTGCATCATGAAGCTTCTCCCATGTTCACATAGCTGTGCCTCTGGGCCAAAATCGATGTATGGAGTTTATTTTTTTAAAGATAAACTGTTCAAAAGCAAAGGTTCTCTTTATCTATCTTTGAAATCACCTTCATCTCAGGGAACAGAGATTCTCTTCTTCTCTAGAGGCAAAGAGTCTTCATTACTTCATTTCTCTGTTTTAACTTCCCAACAATTATAGCCACTTCAACATTGGCTCACTTAACACTGCATTTCTTTGCTCAGGTCTACAATTTGAACTTTTCATCTCCCCATACTTCTCTATGGTTTAAAGGAAATGTCTCAATATATTATAGTCCATCACCATAACTTACAAGAGATTTTAATGTCGAAAATGAAACAACTCCTTATCTCCTTCCATCTAGGACATCACTCTTTCTTCACTGACTTTGATGTCTTCATGTGGTCTCTTTACATGTCCTTTCTCTGGCTTTTCTCTCAGTCAAGAGNTCAGCCGGATCTCAGCGGCCGTGGCTCGGCCCAGCCATGGCTCGGCCCCGCGGCCTCCCCTCTCCCGGCCGGCCGCGCCAGGCCCGGCCCGGCCCAGCCAGGCCCCGAGGCCGCGGCGGAGCGGCCGGGCAGGGCCTGATACCTCTGCTCAACCGGGAACCAAGAGAGAGAACTTTCCCAGGTTCTCACTTAAAATGTGCATTCACAAAGGCGTACCCATGCTTTTCACTGGTTTCATCATGCGTCAATATTACACATTGGCCAATCAGGGCCAAACCACGACACTGGACAATAAGAACACGTGGTTTTGGTTTTTTTTTTTGATTCATTGCTAGAATATATTTTGTTTAGCAAGAAAGTGCTATGTTGAATTGTACTAATAATAATGTGACCATGGGATCTAGGTAGTAAGGTGCTGCTGTAAATTTGATGGAAGTAATTTGTGTATTCAAGAATTATGTTTTCATGTGTTAACTTCTGTGTTCTCGAAGTTGAATGCATGAATTACTTAAAAGGCACAGTTCCTTGGAGCTTTGTCTTGTGTGCCTGTGGCACTCCTGTGATGTCCCTGTACCAGCTTGGGGGTATCTTGCTTCTGCCTAGGAGTGCTATGATAAGCAGGGCAAATAACTATCCTTATCTCACCAGTTCAAATAAAAAAGTCTTTCTGCTTAAGCAAACCATTATTTCTGTAATAAAATCCTTGTGGCCATTCAGAAACAAACCTCAGAAAAGTAATTATTCCACTTGAATATAACCAACCTGATCTGACAGCAGACCTTCTGGCAGATCCTGTGCAAAGCCATACTTGGAGCCTTGTACAGAAAGACAAAATAATGGCTTCACTTACTTGGATTTCAGCTTCTCGCAATACAGATATGTGGCCCCGACATCCTTTGCCAGACAGGGCTGCCAGCTATAATGCCTTCCCTCTTACCAGGTTAAAGTGCCTCTCATTTTTGGTAGTACTGAGTGAAACATTTAATTTGAAACTTTTTTTGCCAGTAAAGAGTGCAGCAGGTTCAGTGGAAATATCTCAAACATTCAGGTTGATCAATGTGAACTCTACCGACTGAATACAACCCAAAAGCACTTCTGAGAAAAACCAGAAGTGCTCTGTATTTACTGAGAATCTTTCAAGAATAAAGTGCATTTCATCAGAGGTAGAAAAGATGTTATTTGAGGTTTATTGGCAATTGATTTTTCTTGCCAAGTTTGCCACCATTCTTTTTTATCAGATTCCTACATACTTTTGAAATTATTCTCACCACTTTTGAATAACTTGCTGACCCTTCCTAGTCACTTGGTTATCCATAAAATGGTTTGTAATTCTGTAATATAGCCCACATTTTCTTGTTCTGTGAATGTTGGCTGATGCAAGGTCTGACTATTTTGTTTTCATATTGACAGAACATACGATAATTTTTCCTGTGATTTCCCTCCACTCCTGCATCTTATCCATTGGCATGTCTTTCATCCTCTTGTATTTGTTTTATTGATTACAGGTTTCTTCTTCATCTTCTCTTATGCCTTTGGTATCTTCTTAATCTTGACAAGGAGACTAATTAGATTAAGGTTATCTCTGCTCAGACAGTTATCACGTCACCTACCATCTGTTGCTCAGGATATTTTTTTTCTCTGCCAATCCTCTTTCCACACAGCACACAATGGATGGAGTTTATACCTTGTCTACAACACGATAGACAGATTATATTCAAGGTTCAACATTTACTAATATATTTGTCTGAAATGGGGAAGTGAAAAAAACTCTTTCTTGGATATGGATGCCAGTATTAAATATTTTTGGGTATCTGTGTCTTACCTGTGATGGTGAAGACACCCAAGCAGCCTCCAGTGTGAATGAATGCCTGCTGAAGTCTCAGTTAACATGTGTCTCATGGATGAAATCCAGTTAAAACTGCAATTCAAACTCAACCAGTCAGGATCCTCTCATGATCCCTCCAGTACAGGGGTGCCACTGTAATGTGCCCTTGTATTGAATGAGGCAGGTAGGAGCATTGGCTGGCTGCAGCTTCCATGGTTTCCACAGTTCCTGCAGCGAGACCTTCATCCTCCCAAGGGAGTTGAATGGGGACATAGAAATGAACAGTTTACCATGGTTTTGGTTTGAACATCTGTGCACTGGTGTGGACCCAAGATGTAAGAGTTTTAAAACGGACTACAGTAAACATATCTAGAATACAGAAGGATGGAATAAGAGGTGGCATCTGATGGTCTTCCCAACTTTGGGAAGTGCTCCTGAACTCTCCTTTCTTTCTCCTCAGTCTTCCAGTCTGGTCCTTGATTTTTCTGTACAAATGTTTCCTCTAACTTCCCTACAAGGATTTTCCCCACTTCTCAGTTGATTGTTTCCACATGCTTCCTGCAGATAGTTCTTCAACTTCTCCTGTCTGTTTTCTTCCTCCTTGAACATGTCAGCAACATTGCAGGCTGATCGCTCCCTTGTCAGTCACTCAGACACATTCCTTCTTTCCCTTTCTAGTGAGCTGAAGATGCATATTTTTTCCCAAATCTTCCTGTTGGGACCTTGCTTTAGTTGGCTTTATTTGGGGTTTGCAGGGCTTGAACTGTATGTGAATGCTTTATGCGTCTACACATTTGGGGCCAGGCCACTTTAACTATCCCTATTCATGCATCAAAGTCCTCATAAACTAGTAACAAAATTGCTAAACAGTTCTATGACAGTTTGTGCTAAGATTGCGATTCTTTTTGTTTCAAATTATTAGTGCACAAGCGGCACCAAGCTGCCTCGCTCACCTTGATGACAAAAAGAGGTCCCACGAGGACATCCCTCTTCCAGTGCTAGTAGGCAGGAGCATTGTGTTGCCACAGCTCTGTCACTTCCAATAAGGCATTCAGCCTCTACAGAGCAACAGCCCTTGCTGATATGAAACTTCTTTGTAACAGACTCTGTAACACTTGGAGATAAGGTCTGTAAGCTTCCATTTGAATAAATGCCACTCTGATGATATGTTTTAAAGAAAAAGAATTTCTTTCGACAGCAAATGAGTATATATTATTTAGTTGCCTACTGTGTTTTGATTGTTTTGGCTCCTTTGAAAATCCGCTGGAATGGGTAATCCAAATATCTTTACTGATCTGGTTCTCCACATATCTGTGTGTGGACAGTCAAGAAAGACAATGTAACTGAAAAGCTCAAAAGAACATAACAATATAAATTTAGGTGCACTGGGTCAGCATTTTCTCCTTGTCTCATTATTCTCATTCCTGAGAATTCTGCCAGTCTCATACAATCTGCAGTTCATTGTGGGTATCTTTATATTTAGGAACATTTCATAATTTTTTTCTTCCTCAATTAATTTTCCCATATGATTCTTTTTAACTTTCAGTGTCCATAATATCCTGAGGTAAAGAGTTTCACAGCATAGTTACCCATCAGATAACAGAAAAAAAAAAAAAAGAAAGAAAGAAAATTATTTAAAAATTTTCACCTGCTAGTTTCTTTTAATGGTTGCTAATTCCTGCATTGGAAATCACAGTGGACAATATTCTCACCCATGTACCTCCCGCTTTTATCCAGCCCCTACATCTGGTATGTCATGGTTTGCGGGGGTGAAGAGTCCTGGCCTCCTCAAGCTGTCCTGGTATGGTAGAGATTTGCTTATCCCTGCACCCCCTGCCTGAGCATTTTGCAGATCTACTCTACTGAACCATGATTGCCACTTCTAAAATCCATGCTGACTATCCCCAGTATGTATGTTGTGTTTTCAAGTGGCCACTAATTCAAAGTTTCTATCAATTTGCCAATACAGCCACCAACTTCCTGTTCTGTAGTAACTTTTTCCTCCTCTAAACTCTTTGAAAACTGATATAAAATCAACTATCTCCCAGCTTCTAGAACCAAAGATATTTTAAACAGGAGGTTAGACAGTACTGTTGGAATGTTGAATACGTCATTCTTTATTCAGTGTTGAATAAGATCCTTTAAAACTGTTACTGTTGATCCTTCTGATATGTTGTCATGCATTTAGTCTATTTTTTTCATGAACTTTGTTATATCCATTTCAGTTTGAAAAAGGGCATTTGATAAATCTCCTAGAAGAAGAACTTCCAGTGTGGGAACCTCCTCAAACTCCCCCAAAGTAACTGTGTGTACAGAAGATTTATTTTAGATTATTTTCTTAGAATATCTCTGACTTTTTCTGACACTTTTATCAGAGACTTTTCAGAGATTTTATTCTTTGATCATCTTCCTGGACTTCTTACAGATTTCCTCCTACTGATGTTTTTTGCAGAAGGATTAGTTGTTTTTATGTCTTTTACTAGATGCTCCTCAAATCTATTTTGCTTTTTTTTTTTTCTCCCTCATTATGCTTGAATTAAAAGTCAGATTGCCAGAGTTTAAAGTTGTCTTTGTTTCCCAAGCTCCAGACTTCACAGATTACAGTTGTAGGGCTGATTCAGAGGGAAATATTTGAACTTTCTAAGGGTCCAGTGCTCCATTTGCTCTTATGAATAGTCATAGTGAAGATTTGCAAATTCAGATGATCTTGAGTATTTGAATCTCTCAAGAAAAATCAGTAAATTTGTTCTCACAAACACTGTCACAGAAGATGCAATATTTTAGTCTATAATTGCTGCATTTTATCTCTGCTGATGCAGCAGCTGTAAATTCTATGAGCCACATTGATAAGTGAAATGTTTGTTTTAGAGCATGAGAATAAATATATATTTCCTCCTGCTGGAGAAGGATCATGATGCCTTCAAACACTGTCTCTGGCTGACTTCATGGGATATCTCTAACACATGGGAATGCTTTGTGATAGCCCCCCAGGGCCCAGCAGCAGCCTTCATTCCACACTTTGTCTGTGCTGTCAGCTCTCAGGATTCCACTGTGAATCTCACAGTGTGTTTAAACGTTTACCTCAGTGTGAAAGATTTCGACATTTTCTTAAAAAGAAGTATAGAAAGCACACTTGAAGTGTCATATGCAGATAAAATAATTAAAAGTAAATTAAAACAAATGCAGCACTTCCAGCCTTCTGCTGGGACCTACACTGAGGCCAATGCACACAGGAGCCTGCTCCCAGTGTGGTCTCCCAAGGCCATAGAGACCTGTGGATGAGATTTCAGCCCAGATGCTCAGCACCAGCAGGAGAGCACTCCTGACACTGATTATCATTCCTTCTCCAGGCAGTGGGGCCTGGCAGTCACATTGAAGTCTGATCTACATACTACATCCTGTTCCTAAATCCCACTCTTGTTCAGAAATGGAAACCTTCAGGTCACCATTGTTTTGAACCCCAAACTCTTGACTGTGGTAGAAAACTTTCTGGATCCAGCATGGACCCATCATTTAAAAGACCATATTTCAGTTCTGCCCTGGAAAAGCCATCCCTGGAGGCACAGCCTCTTCTCAGGATGGGAAGACCCTCTCTGCCACTGCCAGGGGGACCTGCTGGTGTCAGCACGCATAGGGTTGTTGTGCATGCATTTAACTTGA
>WAAG01063455.1:5358-32792 GCA_013390105.1 Tichodroma muraria | reverse complement strand
CCTAACACCTCAACTAAACCATAATTAATATTTGATTTGAAGAAAAAATTGAAAAGAGCATAATGTTTCTCTTTCTTACAGAGTAAAAATCTTGTAATTAGCTTCTTTCATTTCATCATAGCAAATGCAAAATATCACAGCTGTGGTTTTGTTAAGAGCAGAACAAAGCTGCCAAAATCCAGTTCTGTTGGATCCCAAATCTCAAAACTAGCTTGTGTTCTAACTCCCCTCATTGTGTGTATGTAATTTAGAACTGTAAACAAAAAAACTCTGAGAATTCAGGTTCCAAAATTTATCCAGTTGCTCAATGCTAGCTAGTAATGATCACGACAGAAGATACTCATATCTCCCTTTTGTGTGTCAGCATATTATTCAGTTGTCAAAAATCATCCAACTATATTTCTTGTCATTTTGGTTTTCTGAAAACATGAAATAATGTTGAAAGAATTCACAATGACAGTTATTCCCTCTCTCTTCCACATGGCCTATGAAACTAATTTACATCACCAATGTTACAAGAAGGGGAAGGAAATTGTCTTAAAAATATGCAAGGGAGAAAGTACTTGTAAAAGGAACATTTTGCCTATGCTTAGAAAGAATAAAAAACTAATGTGCACCTCTCTTTGGGCAGTCATTACTGTCTCAGTAATGCAGTCTCAGTAGTACATGAAACATTTTCAGAACTGAAAGGATTGGAGTTTTATTGGCACAACTGCCTATCCACACACAAGGACTCCCTTGTAAACTTCAGTGTCTTTTCTGGGAAATACGAGACATCTGCAGATGTTTGAAAGAGCATCGACAGAAGAAGGTTGTTGCTTAAACCTCATTTATAAAAATGAAGTGGCAGGTTCTGCAATAAGTTCAACAGTAGAAAAAATGTTCTAATTTGTGCTGATCCTCTTCTCTTCTTGAATTCAAAGAGGGATAAACTTATGATTTTAGGATGAATCCTGAAATAAGGTTTATGGAGAGAAAAAAATTCACTCTGATTTGTATCAGACTCTGTGGCAAGACTAGGGAGATGAGTAAGATTTTAATGGACCTAAAGGATCGAAATTCGTAGGTAATTAAAAGAATCCTGTTGCATCTTGTTCTGACTTCAGGCACATAGAACCTTTCTGATCAAATATCTCCCAGAATACGTATTTTCTAAAATATAACCTAAGACTGTGCTTGTGTTAACAGAATTTCTGCCCTTCAGAGGTGCTGAAAACCCCTTGGACTTGAAGAATATTCTGAATTTCCAATATCTTCAGCAAGAGAAGAAAATATTCAGCACCAGGTAGGAAGTAAAAGAGACCTGATTTACTGGTCTCAAAAAATGAAGAAGCTTGAGATATAACAAAGAGCCTTGCATTCTGAAGTCTTGAAAATCCTCGGGAATTCAAAATGAGGTTTCATTGCTCCTTAGGTCAAAATTCTTAGAAATATGCCTGTCATCAAGCCCTGAATTAAATATATCTTATGATAATCTGATTGTATCCATCTTACATTACTGTCTTGGCCTTACATATGTTTATGATAGTGCCAAGTATTCCTTTTATTTCTCCCCACTGATGAAGTACAGATGTAATAGCCTATGTTAGCAAAAGGGTGATGATTGGGGTATGGAGGCCTAAAATTACTGAGTTTTGCCCTTTCTACTCTTTTTACCATGTATATGTAACACAATTAGTATCACTGCTGACATTTATAGTACTTATGGTGCACTGCTCCAGATACTGGAAAATCTCCAGCAGTGAAACTTGCTTCATATCTGATCCTATTCCTAGTAAAGGATGTGGAATCACACCAACATAAATACTGATACCATTTCTCTCAAATAAGGTCATCTGACAGACAGCAAGTATTTCTTTTGTTTGTGGATGGAGGTAAAGCTCAAAAGGGTGTTAGGATTTCTGAACCTAGATTTGGATCTGTGTCTTCAATAATCATCTGTCACAAAGTATGAATTATGCACCAGGTATAAAGAGGTTCACCAACCTCTAAGAGCCTGGAACAGACTAGCATGAAACGTATTTAGAGTGCTGTCAATTAGTCAGCTAATGACAAAACAGCTTACTAAGTTGTTACCAAAACCCCTTTGGTTGTAGCCTAGCTAAGATGCAGTTAATCCCCCAGTAGTTCTACTCTTTATCTTTATTGTGGAACAAAGTTGAGATCTTGTTGAGATCCCAAAGCAGAAATGGATTCTCAGAAAGGCAGACACATATGGTTGAAACCACAGTGTGGGAAGGAGTTAGCTGGACATAAAGCCCAGTAATGTTATGCTAGTGCAAGAAATAAATACATAACTACCTAAAAAGTGGAAGGTTGTATTGTTTAAATTATTATTCTGTTTGTATCAGAAGATGTGGTCATTCTTTAGTAGAGAATGGGAACTGGACACGATGTTCAGATGGTCTTGAGTGACCCTTTTCGTTTTGCAAGCCAGGATGGAAGTCCATGTATCATGCCAGCTCTTGCAATGAGGCAAGAGGAGAGGAGAGAGCAGAACTAAATGATGGTGTATCAAAAGCTGAAATCAGACACAGAAGGAAAGAGCAAGCAGCTGTCTGGCAGGAGGGAAGTCAGTGGCGGTTTCCTTTTTTTTTTTTTTGCCAGCTAGCATGAATACCTGATGTTGAAGACTGTGAATGAAAGGGTTCTTCTTATCTGCGGCCATCCCAACGTTGCTAAATGTGCAAGTAAATAGTAATTAAGGATAACTGTTTAAGATCTGAAAGTGAATCAGTGATTCTTTAGTTAGTAGTGATTCTTTGATCAGCAACCTCTTCACAGTAGACAGTGGAGAAAATGTTGCAGTTTGTCCTGCAGTCTGGCCTCTCTTCATATTTGTTCCAAACAGTCTGTGAGAAGAAAAGGCAAGCCTGTAAATAGAAAAGCTGCTTTTGCATATCATCACTACTTGATAAGTACAAACATAGCCTGTTCTCACTTAATGCCTGCCACAAAAGACTTCTGTTTTCCATGTGATAGAGCTTATAGCACATGTAGAGAAAAACTTGGCACCTGATTTTTGAAATGCAGGTAGCAAGAAACAAGTTTGCTCTTCTGTGATCATATGTCTCTAAAACACTTCATACAGAGTCTCCAGTGAGATGATTTGCAGAAGTATAACAGAAACCTTTTTTTCAAGGTCCTCAGAGAATTCAAAACTGCCCTGACTGTATAGATTTGAATTGCACATCTTCCTATGGACTGACACTTCTTCCTGAGAGCTCTCACTGTCTCTAAGGTCTTTTCTCCACGTTGTCCTGGCAAAGTTCCATGTAATATGTGGTTACTGAAAGCTGTCCTCAGATGGTCTTCAGGATTTCCCAGACAGGCATTCCTGAAACTGAACTGGGATTACAGAATGGCTAATTTGAGAGTCCAGCTGCAGTTTAAAATAAATTCTGTTCTTTCTTCAATGCTTCCAATTTTAACTTTTACACTCAAGTGGCATAAATTGTGTACCAAACCCTACCAGCTGAGCCTGTTGTCATGCGCCTTTCTGGCTCTTAAAAAAAAGAAGTAAAAAGGTAGCAAATAGCTATCAGAGAACAGCAAGAAACCTTCTTAGAGCTGTACAGCATGCAGGTGTGGAACTGAAAGCAGTAAGTTAGGGAACCGAATAAGGTGGATCAAGTCACCTGCTTGTTTAAAAGAGAAGATGGATCAATGCAGCTCCGGGCTGGAGACTTTGCTAGGAAGTGACTGACCTCTAGACTGCCTGAATGAGGAGCGAGAAACCTGTGTTTATCCATTTTTACCCCTGACTAGACCACAGGGCAAAATGCAGTACGGGCCTCTTTCACACTCCCTCCCCTTGCCCATGCTCCTCAAAGTGCACGTGGCCTGACCTGTGGGCTGTGTGTGGTGTGTCTGGAAGAGAACCAAAAGGAGCTGGAGCTCTGGTGTTCTGCTGTCCAGGTTGTGCCATGGGCCGGTGAGGATGTAATCAAGGGTGGGGAAGGAGAGCGCTTTCATCAGCCTCTGATCCTGATCTCCTCTCAGGAAAGTGGGAAGCCCAAGAGCTGAAAACATGGCAACACTGTCTTTTGAAATTGACTGAAAATGTGAAAAATCACTGTCCTAATGATAAACACTGTAATAAATATTGGCAAGATATGAATCCAGCCCCTGCAGAAATGTCTTTTATTTGTTTTTGCAGCTCAAATCACATTTTTCTTTAGCACATCTTTTTAAAGTTTGTTATCCTTCACCCCTCTCTAGATTGCCAGCCATATGGTGAAAGAAATGGCTCTTAGAACTGTTTTCTGTAGAACTGTAGTAGACATGAATACCGAACAACTTCACAAAACCACTAAATATTTGGCAAACTTCTAGTCTACTGTAATTTTAAAAAAATGCTCAAGACAAATGTTTATTTTGAAGGGGGAAAAATCTCCAGGATAAAGCTGTCAATTAATGGATAATTTCTGCTTTCCTATATAACCCTTTTCCATAAGTC
This sequence comes from Tichodroma muraria, assembly GCA_013390105.1. Classification (NCBI taxonomy): domain Eukaryota; kingdom Metazoa; phylum Chordata; class Aves; order Passeriformes; family Sittidae; genus Tichodroma; species Tichodroma muraria. The sequence goes on along the minus strand of WAAG01063455.1, from coordinate 28,333 downwards.
ATACTTCATAAAGAGTGGATATTCTTCTAATTAAACGTTTCTGAACATTAAAAAGCATCTGAATTGTGAGTGGATGCTGCTCTGGCTTTTTTGGCATATTACATACAGGACGTCTGGCCAATTCCCCAGTCTTCTCTCAGATTGTTACTGATCCAAAATATTTTCACCAGACACCCTGAAATGGAATCACAAGTTTGCCAATTTCCATTTTGTGTATCTTCCTCAGAAAACTGAAAATTACAGCTCATGAGTCTTGGTGGTTTGATTGCTCAATGTCCAAACTTAACTGACTGGAACAAAATAACAACAAAGGTGCAGAAGATGGTGCCTGGTCTTTGTGAGACAAAATTGTTCTAAAAGAAAAGCACAACCTAATTTCTAGTTCAGGGGTTAAATCAGGGAAATTGATGCTCTTAAAACACTAATGAAGTACAGATCAACAATTATGCTACATCTTCAGCAAAGTTACTGCATTATTGCATTGACATTTCCCTGAACCTGCCCAGGTCTCCAAAGCAAAAGAGCAATTTTCAGTATCTTTACACTGTGTAATTTTCAATTTTCTCAATTCCCTGAGCTTCAAGTCAGCACTTTTTTTGAGAAACATGTAAGTCAGAAGAACATTCTCGACAGAGGTCTCATATTCTGATTTCCTTGGACTTTACAGCAAGATTTCAAATGCCGTTGAAACTGCCGTTGAAACTGCCAAAGAAGAAAAATGTGTGTTATAGTATTACAGATGATAACATAGTCCAGCCTGGAGTTTTTCCTTCTACCCAGTGCTCTGAGGGCTTAAGCATTGTTATTTCACTAGGCCAGGAAGTCTAGGCAGAACTTCATTAAAACACAGCTGAACGACCTGCTACATGAACTGAGCTCCACAAGAAAGTATTTGGGAATTTGGCAGTGCTAATGGTCCTGCAAGTTGGTTCATTGTTCACTAAAGCTGTAGCCTGTGGCTTAAACAGCTCTTGTCATCTCGAGAGGGTCAGTTTTTCCTAGATGCCCCATAAGGTGTCTGGTCCTTATATTGAAAAGTTCTACCCTGGTTTAAGTAAAAGGCTTAAATTACTTATTATTGTCCTGAAAAGCACACTGCCCCCCCTCATTCTATTCAAGACAAATGCTGATCCACCACATCAGCCCATGCTTGTTCCAAGATGAAGCTGTGTGTTGGGGCCACCTCTTCACCTTCCAGAAAATCTGGGCGGAAGAAACATGGGAAATGTAAGAGAGCTGTGGCTTTAGTGTGAATCCCACAGGATATACAATGCCATGGTAATCTGACTCTGGAGGAAGTATATCCAGTTGATGTTGCCAGAAACACTCCAAGAAGCTGGTAAGATTATAGCTAGGCCAGGTCCAGTACTCCAGATATGATCACCCAGATGTACAGCATATTTAGATCTAAAGCCCAAGGAGACAACAATTTTAGGAACAAGTTCCGATTTGCCAAACTGGAGAGTAAAGTGATAGACGTTTATTTAGAAGGATACCCTCATATACCCAAAGCTCTTAAGTTCCCTAATTCAGACTTTGCCTGAGATTTTTTGTCCAAACTCATGTTTTGACCTTGAAGGTGCTGCAAATCCCATGTAAGTATAGTCAGTGAAAATTTCAGGAGCTGGGTCTTCTAGGAAAATCTCAGCTAGGCAGACCAGCTACAGTTTGCAGGAAGTGATGCGAGAAGAAATACACATAGAGCCAAAAGGTGTATGAGATCAGGAGGGCACTGCCTGGGTTGGTGTATGGTAACAACCTGGTTTCCTCTGGCATTCCTGAACTCTTGCACCAATCCAGCTCTTCTCAAAGCCTGAAAACCTTTTCTCAATCCTCGCTCAGTGTAATGTAGCCACCCCACCAGGAAGCTCCAGCAAGAATTGATAGGGAATGTATGGGTGATTTCCAGTCAAGGATATCCAAATATGCTCTGAATAATAAGCTTTAAATAGTGAATATTACTCTTCTTGAAGGAGAATAACATGATGTCTAGTGAGGGAAGGACTGCAAGCCCATGGGCAATCATCCAGAATTGTAAAAGAAGACTATCTTTTATAGTAGTGTATATCAGTTTATAAATATCATCAGAGGGTTAAAGTAACTGCTTACAGACAGGTCATAAAAATAAAGGAACCCTGAGGGGTTCCAGGAGTAGCTTTAGTGCTGGGAACACAGTATTTTTATTTGTAATTGGATACAATCTATCATTAGTACAGCAGCCTCTTCATTTTGTGCAGTATAAAATGGGAGGGAACAGTGTCACTTCTGGCTGTGCCATCCCAGCAAGTGCTCTGTGTTCAATAAAAGGCTTCAGTCATAAAGACTGCCAGCTCAACAAGTTTCACTGAGGTAAAATAAGACATTAATTTGAAATGTTAAAAGCTGTTCTTGCCAAAACATGATCTGGAGAGCACTAACATGCTCTGCATTCAGGGCAAAAGCAAGATTAATATTTTGTGTTCAGCTGTCTCCCTTTTTTTCTGCCATCATGAATTTCTGCAAGGTGAGTGAACACCAAATAATGAAAATGAAATACGGGCAGTTTCTTTATCTACTTTCAAGTGGCCTGGTTCTGTTCTAGCCAGTGAATTCTTGCTCACTGAGACTGATTTTTGGCTCTGCTACTCTGGGGTGGCAACCTGTATCCCTCTTTGCCCAGTTATCTGTGCCTACATGGCAGTGGAGGGTCTTGCCACGCTCCTGTCCTGGCCAGCCTCCCAATCTGAGCTTCCTTCTCCACACTTGACTGGTGCTCACTGGCAAGGATCAAGCTGCCCAAAAAAACCCCCAAGATGATTATGGAGGTTCATTACAGAGCGCTCAGCTGGAGGCTTGCAGCTGCTAGTAAAGAGTGCTGTGTCTCAGGAGGCTCACATTGCCCTTAAAAAGGTGTTTCATAAGTACAAGTATCAGAGATGTTTTAATCCAAACCAGATTATTCCTCCCCCAGATCACAGAAGAGGCAGATTGTCCTTTCATCCTCCGGGGCTGTTTCTGCTGCCGCGGAGCTGCTCCATGTGCCGGGGCTGAGTGCCTGCAGGGCGCTGGGACCAGTGAGGACAACGAGCCCCCCACTGCCTCCACCCCACCACTGGCCTTCTCCTGCTGCCCCCTGCGCTGCCAGTGCTGTCTGCGTTGGCTATCCTAGTGCTGTGCTGTTCGTGTGCTGTCAAAGGGGAAATTGCACGTTATGGGAAGGCCAGATGAGTTTTGGTGACCCTAAACCACCACAGAGAGGATTTTAAGGGGTTTTTAAAGCCAGGGCTTTCAAGTGCACAGCCTGAAGTTAAATATTTAAATCTGTGTTTAGCATCAAAATAAACAGGGGTCTGATTTTGGAGTTGTGGAACAATTCGGGTTTTCCACATTATTCCCCAGAGCCTGCAATTTGTTTGTTTCTGGCAGCCTCTTTAGATCTTTAGGAATGGAGCTGCAGTCCCAGCAATCTGGGGAAGACTGAGAGCATCCCTCAAAACTCTGCTGAGTAAGGAACTGAGGACTGAAATCCAGAAATAAATGAGGCCTCTAGTCTGAAGCACAGCAGGAATCTGGGTGCCTATACTCAGGAGCAAGACAAAAACAAGTAAGCAAAAGAATTGAAATAAAAAGTAGATCCTCTCTATTTGTTAACTTCCAGGCTTTACCAGTCTTGTGTGGCTTTCCTAAGCGCTACAGTTTCCACAGTCCAGCTAGATCCTTAGAGCTGACTATCACCTTGGGAGATGACAGAAATGGGCTCAAACCCCCTGGACTTGTGAGGCTTCTCCTTTCGGAGCCTGTGCTCCACTCCTTGCACTGTGATAGGAAATAAAACACTGTTCTCATTCTTGTCCATCTTTTATTTTCTCTAAAGAAAGCAATAGCTTTCTATTACAAAAGTAATGCCAGCTGCCAAAAGGGACCAATTGTAGTGAAAACCATGAGATTTCTGCTGTTCTCATGTAGCTGTGTAAGTGGCAGGACTGTATCTGCTCTGCTCATTTGATAATTTCTGTTCATCTGTTTTAAGAACATCTCTTGCTCAGCACACCTTTTTTCCTTACTTGTTTTCCTGTGTGCTCAACTTTTGCCCATTCCCTGAATAAAGAATTCACTTGGGGCTGTGAATTCCTGTCCTGAAAACTCATGGCAGTGATTTCATTCCCCTGGGAGAACAGATCCTGTGACCAACAGTCCTAATATCTGTTGCCACCATCTGAAAGGCAGACACATAACCTGAAATGTCTCCCAGCATCCTCTCTAAGGTCATTTGAGAGTGGCCAAGATCTTTTCTAGGGGCTGTCCTGGCCGATTATCTCAGATATCTTTCTGAGGAAGGGATAAATTTGGCCCAGTTGATCACTCCCACCACTGACAGTAGAGGAAGCAAAGAAGAACAAATAGCATTAGATATCTAACAGCAACCTGAACATGACTGTCAGTTGTCACTGTCACATTCAATAAGTGATGTGTGGATGGAGCTAGGACAAACATTTTCGATCAACACCGCATCTCTCCCGGTATAGTGTTATACAAGGCATTTGTGAAAAACTGAAGTCATCTGTGCTCCAGAAAGATGAATTCACACTGGAAGACATGTAGAGGGTTAATTAAAGACATGTAGAGAGTAATTAAAATGGGAAGTGAGGAACATGTTTTAGGAGGGAAGTTTATAAGAGCTGGGTTAATTTGGCCTCATGAGATTAAATTTGAGAGCAGAATATGATTATTTTCACACACAGAACATTATGGAAGAAGAAGAGTTGCTTAAGTGAAATTAGAACATCAGTAGAAGCACATATTGATAGGAAGGTATCACAAATGCACAAATAAATGCAAAGTGTTTCAAAAATTTGCTTCATCCCTTTGTCTCTTCACGGTATTTATGCTGCAGCAATTGGGGTTCCTTACAGGGGATGCATCATCTGTCTGAGCTCCTCTCCCTCCTTCCACTTCTTCTCAACATGAAAATAATTTAAAAAGTTATATTATGTGAGAAGCCTGTGAAAAACCTTCTCCAAATTTATTGACTACATGTTATCTTTTGGAGAGCATCAATGAGTTGGAGCTTTACTCCACAGCAGATTCACCTCGCATGACTGTGTACAGATAAAGGGTGTTATTCATACGCAATAATAAAAATGTATCAGCCATGGAAATATTTGGAAAAACTCATTGTTTTGACTAATAGGGGACAAATAATAGGATTTACATCCTTCCATCCTTCCGTCTCTTAAAAAAAATTCAGTTGCAATTTAATAATCCTTTTGTAAAAATGCAGTGTATAGAGGGGATGTGAGAGAGTCTTGTATATAGGTTATACCTGCATAATACAATACCATAATATTGTATCCTGGATACACTATATGATTAACACAATTCCCCATATACCATAATATACCAGGCATAAAAAGTGTCCACTTCATATTCTAACCAGAGCATTTTAGTGTTGAACTTCCTGAAGTTCCCCTTCCCCCTTCTCCAGAGAAGGTGAAATCATATTATTTCTACCTCATTTTCCTAGGTATCCTGAAGAAGTTTACCACTGGTAAGGCCCTGGAATTCTCTTCTGATAACCTTTCTTCTTCTGTTCTCTGACTGAAAACTTTCTAGGTCTCTCTGGTATCATCTTTTTCTCTTATTGGTCAGCAAGTTAAAACTGGTGCAATTCCAGGTTACCTTGGGTCTCTGTGCCTGGTCTGGCTTGGAGCCCTGATAAAACCACTGAATGGACTTAGGAAGTAATTTTCCTTTAAACTCCTATTTAAAAAAGGGCTCAATGGGACCGCAGTATTTGAACTTCCCACAGCTGGTCTTCCAGCTCTTATGGGGTGCCACCCCATAAACTTTAGATCTCTCTCAGGCAGACATTCAGGAAAGCTGCTGGTACAGTGAGCATGGATGTAAAATACCGCATCCTCATGGCCCCCACAATTTATCCTGGCCTCCTGGATGCTGTTCCCAGTCAGGAAAGAGATCACTAATCCTTGCTGGGCTTAGCACTGCAGTGGCTCTTGTTTCTGGACACTGTGACTGTTAGCTTGATGTGCTTCCATTCACTGCTCCCATTTCTGCATCATCGGTTTCCAGGGATATTGGGCGTTGCCCTAAGTCTAGCACCGTGGTTTTAACTATTCCCCAAAACTGCAATAAAAATGAAACAATCCAGCCAATACTTTGATGTCTTTTTCTTACTAAATCCATGAAAGCATGGCTCTTACCAACACTGGAGGTTTTCCCAACAGTTTTCCTGACAAAAAGCAATATTTAGTTGACTAACAATGTCTGCTTTTTAAAAAAGCTTTTCATAAAAATGTGAGAAAGTAGATGTATTTTCCCATCAGTGCAATTAATTTTTAGGTGCCTAGGTATGACCTTTGCCTCCATGAAGCAGGTTCATGAATGGACACCTGAAGAAATGTGAAATTAATGTGTTTATTGATCAAAAATATAAAAAAAAACCCAAGCACTCTTTTCTAATGGGCCAAAAAAGGCTTGAGAGGCAGACAAAGCAAATAATTCCACTCATTCCTTCAACTCAAGTGATAGATCAGTGTGCAGACATAGTGTTGAACTGAAAGTTCTCCATAAATATTTCAGGTTAATGGCTTTGCACAATTCTCTCTGGTACAGGTTCCCCAGTGCTCATTGTCTTTATGTTTTATATTGATACTATGAATTATTGAGAATTATATTCTCCATAAGATGCTGCACCACAGCCCACAGTTTTTGGCCATGTATTTAATTTTAACCTTGAAAGAGAAAGGATGACCACTCTGGGAGGCTGTACCCCAACATAAACACCCACAAAGACAAATCTGGATAATAATAATAATAATCACGTAAGACTTTGCTATAATTTTTACATTGTAACTGATAAGAAGACTTCAGAAGAATATCCATGAAGAGGATATAAATTAAATCATTTTTGTTAATTACTTATGCTGCGGAAAGAGCCCTATTTAGGAACCCTATTTGTTTGGATCTCCCAAAAAACCATGAAACCTGCCTGGGCACAATAAAAATACAGAGAAGGAAGAGAGCAAGGTTATTTTACAGAGAGATTTAAGTCTTAGACCTTCAAAGATTTTCATCTGGAGAAGATCTTGACAAAGTCATCCTGAAAGGGCATGCCAAGTAAGTTCCTGATCTCACAGTCCCCTTGCCAACACTGTCCATCCCGTTTTTTTACATTCTCTTATGCATTTAGAGTGCGTGGCTTCTGATTGTTACCTTTCTGCTAACCGGGCCCTTGAAAACTCAGTAGAGAGGAGGGGTCAGGCAGTCACTGCTCTAAACATACTAAGAAAGTATCTGTAGTAGAAGAGCATGGTAAAAGACCTGAAAGTGATATGAAGTTGATGTCTTGAAATGATTCTGAAAGAAAGAAGCCTCCCTTGGCAGTTATTTTCTTCTCATTACTTTCAAGCACAGCAGTTCTCAACTGACTCCTGAAAACCCTCCACAAATGGGTTTTTGTCTCCCAGTTTAATTGTCACTTCAATTGTTACTTCTGCAGGAACTCAAGAATGAGTGACTTCTGAATATGAGGATACATACTTATATGATGTTAAAATTATAGCTAAAGCATCCAGAACCACTGTTTCTGTTGTTGCCTTGAACAAGGTGTGTTAAAATCCATTGATCAAAAAACCCACGTGTGCCCGTAGATAGGCCAGCTCTCATGGAATCACTGTCCTTGAAATTTAGCTTTGCTGAGGGGGATTTCAGGCAATTCCTGCTTATCTGCGTAGGTCCTCTTTTTCCCAGAGTTGTTTTAATAGAACCAGCATTTTTCATTTGTCATTTTATGTGACAGCTGTCAGATAGCATGGTAGTGACATCTTAATATATCAGCTAAGCAAGGGGGTTATGAGCATAACATACTTTGACGCTGTTCCACACAAATTCTGGAATATGGTTAAAATTCTGTATTTTCCTACACTAGCCTTAGCTGCTTGTCATTGTCATTGATGGGTTCTCTGCAAAATCTTTATGATTGTTTTTTATTTGTCATCTAGATTTATATTAAGGTATTAGCAATACCTAGCTTGTGTAGAATACTTTAATCAGCAGGCCTTGTGGTCCTTGGCTGAGAGACCAATGTCATTTGCTCTGAGCAACAGAGAGGTTCTGGGACTGAGGCAGCTGCACATAACATGATGAAGACAGAAATTCAGTGTTTTATTTAAAGTTTGAACCATCCTTTCTGTCCGCTGGAAGCATATAGAGTTTCTGTGTGGAAAATGTAATGGATGACATATGATTAAAGGTTGCGGTAGAATGTCTGCATGCAGGAAGTCCACATTCATGTTGATCAAGCAGCACTTGATTCTGATATTCCCCTCATATTTTAGTGCTTGATATTGGTGTCTTGATAGTGTTGTTTCTGCATATTTTCTTTAATCAAAAGTTCTACATACGTTTTGTGCAGTGTTTTCCTAGTTTAAATGCACTAAAGTGAATTATCACAGCATATAACTGGAAAAATAAACAAATCTTTGTTTTGATATGAGTGAGTGATAAATCAGCAGTTTAAACTCAGAGTAAGTTTCAAAATAACATTGGGTTGTAAGTGCAAAGTACCAGTGAGATGTAGAGACTTCTGATAGCTTGAGACATAACATTTTCATAGCATGAAGAATCTCTTCATAAAAACCCCAGTTCAGAAAAATTGTACAATGTGTTCTTAACTCCCACAGAAGACAAAGCACATCCTTTTTGAGCAAGGGCCAGGAAAACAGTCTCATTCCTACTTGCCCTTCCATTCACAATCACATAATGCCTCTCTACCAACTCAAAACACTGTATACAGAGAAAAATATGTGTGTTTCATTGCAGGCAGTTATGCATAAATGGTTCTGTCCATTATAAAATAAATTAATCATTCTGTCTACATTTGTTCCTCATTTCATCTGCTTCTTCCATCTGCTCTCTTCCTCTTTCTCTTCCAGCTCACTCTGTTGTAAGGAGTTTTTCTGTTCATCTGAGATTGGAAGTTGGCCCAACATGTGTTTGCAAATTTTATTTTATGTGCCTTAGTAAGGTTTTGTTCAGAGGTTTGATTTTTTTCTTTTTAAAATCTCTTTCTTTAAAAATGGATGCCATATCCAGGCAATTGGTTTCCCTTTTGTGGGAAGTCATAAGGTTTTCCCCTATGAGTGGTCAAATGAGGAGGGCAGTGTTAACAGAAACCTGACTGATGGAGCCTTTCTGAGCTGAATAATGTGCTCAGCTTCCAGTTTTGGGGAAGACTTACTTGACAGCCAGCCACATTTAGGGAGCAGAACGTAGGGAGTTTGTGAGGCAGGACTTGGAGGCCTCTCACCTTCTGCTCTCGAGTGAACTTCGAACCACACCAAGTGCTTTCTATCCACTCTTGAGAGTATGCCCAGGTGGGGCAGGGGGTTTTGTTTTACTTAGGTACAGGTACTCTATTCATGTAGCTCCAAATGCAAACACTCATCAAAACAGATTAAATAGACTAATATTCGTACGGAAACAAAGCTTCTAAGTGGCTGCTTTCATGACGTTTCTAATTCAAACATTTTTGTATGGCTTAACCTGTCTGATAAGCAACTGGTTTGCTTCTTTTCTTCACCTGCTATGAAGGCATCTTTAATAAAAATAAAGAAGGAGCAAACCACATATGTGGTTCACTTGGAAGAACATGATTTAAAGCTTTGGAATGGTCATGCATTTCTGCCCTACTTGACTGCTCTTGCTAAAAGAATCATAGTTTGCTGCAGGTGATATTTGAGAACTGTTGTAGGTTTGTAGAACAACTCGATGTGTTCCAGGGCTGAACACATTTCTAACAGCCACATGGAAAGCCATAACTCTTACTGGTGCATTTGAAAAGCAGGAAGTTTTCCAGTGCAACTGGAGGATCCAATTCTGTTCTTCATACTGCTGCCAAAAAACGAGAGTAACTCCACTTGAACTTAGCAACATTGTTGCACTGGAGTAATATAAAAATCAGAAATCTGTTTCTAGACATAACATTTTTCAGTTTTAACAATAAAACCAAGAGAAACCCCCTTGAATTTGGCAACCCTTTGGTTTCTTGTCTGATCCCACTAACTCTTCCTTCAGCCACTTGTCTCTCCATTGATCCAGTCTCTCACAAGCACACAGCACTGATTTCAGTCCGTCATTAGATTCATTACTTTCAACTACTCCTTTTTATTTATACTGTCCAGCGCATTCCACTACCGAATTTGTTTCAGGGGGTTTCCTCTTCCATGTTGCTGGGTAGTGGCAGTCATGTTATTCACAGGGAGAGAAAGAGACTCCTTGCTTTAAGTTGCTGTGCATAGTCCAGAGGAATTTTGAGCCACCATTGCTGTCCCTGCCCCAGCAGCCCAAGCCTGTCTTGGCAGCAGGGCCCACCTAGGGAGCGCTGACCATGCTCTGTGGGGCAAGAGCCTCCAGAAATCACAGATTCTAGAAAATCAAAGACTTTAGTAAGGATGTGTGAAATACATTTTTTTAAAAAGCTTTCACAAAGACAGCAAAAAGGACTCCTGGCAGGAGTGCCCCTTCCCCTGCCAAATTTTATATACATTCTTTAAAGCATTAAACAAATTGCGTACAAGAAACGGCCTAATTTTTTCATATGCGGGCAAAACTTATTTTTCCCTAACTTTCTTCTTAGAAACAATTGAACCATGACTCTTGAAATTTAAAAACACATGAATAACAACAGCCTGGAACAAGCACCAGGCATGGAAAATTCAGCTGAACTTATAAAAGTTTAACTAAGTTATAACAGCATCTCATAACATGAAATGTCACAAAGTCTCTTAGTAGCTATAGAATGATGATGAAGCACATCCAGCATTTAGCTCTGGAGGGCTGATAAGGTAAAAAATAGCATCACAGGAATAAAAAATGGAAATAAACGAATGGTGGGTAGTAATAGGTAGCACACACAAACTACAGAAGTTGTAGAAAAGTTTAGAAAGTATTTCAGAATACTTTTCTTAAATATATTCTTTTCTTTTATTAAAGAAATGAGAAAATTAAGAAAAGGGTTTTTTCAATATATTCTTTTCTAATCATAAGAAATGTTAGTGGCATATTTAATAACAGTAAGAAAAAATGCAAAGCACATTGGAATGTTGCAAAGTGGTGATGAAGTTATGAATGATTTCAAACGTCTAACTATTTTCGTGGCTAAGGAATAATATCTTGGGTGATCTTTTAACTTTGTCATTCCAGTCTGATATTTTTGTAAACCAGGCTAATGTATGGCAGTCATCTCTTTGGCAGCCACTCCAGCTGCAGTGATATTAGGTCCCCTTTCTCCCATCCATGACAAAGAAAACTCTCCATTGTAGGAAACAAAACTATGTGGAAATCAACTTTTCCTATGCATTGTAATGTATGGTTGTTAGGTATCAATTACTCTATTAGTACACATCTAGACCACAGTACAGATGAAGCTTTCTGAAACCTGCTCTTGCACTTGTTTTTTCCACCTATTTCACCCACAGTTGATGCATCCTCTTTTCTATTGCTGAAAAGTGAAGAATAGATTCCATTTCTTTGCTGTCCAAGGAGAATTTTGCATCAGAGCAAAAATAGCTGGTATTCACTGACATGAACTGGCTCTGGCTGAAGTTCTTTATCTAGTATCTTACAAGTAGTATTTCCTTCTGAGGAGCAAAGAGTGTTGGCCACAAAGATGAAGTAACCATTTAATGTCATATTCTATTATTGTACCCACACTGTGGTTTATGAAAGGTCATCAGTGCCCGAGGGTGTCAGTACAGAACCTACCAAAAATACTGAATATCCCTGTTTCTTGGCATGTGCTCTTGTCTAGGACTCAGGAGTAACTCTTTACACAGTTTTTTGGTCCCTCTTGTTGTATGTCTGCATTGCAGATTATTCCTATGGATATGCATCTGTATGAATGAGACATGTTGGCCTTCTCATTAGCTCTTGGGTAGCAAAAAATAACTTGAGACAGCTGTACACCTCCTTTCCCACCTTTTCTTGGAAATGCTGTTTGTGTCTTTTGGGGAGCATCAGCTGGTCTCTTCCAACCATTCCATTCTGTCAGCCAACATTGCTCCCTAATCCTGTACTATGAGGTTACTGACACATTCTAGGGATTTATTTTACTAGACAAAAAATAGCAGCTTCCCAAGACTCTGTGCAATCAGCTGTAAATCCAGCTGGACCTCAGAATAGACACTGCTGCAACTTTCAGCATTTTCAACAGCAATGAGTTAGATCACACAACAGTAGAAAAAATATTATATTTTCTTTTGTTGAAATAGAAAGGAATAACTCCCAATCCACACAGGGTTCCTTCCAGGGTTCCACACAGATCTTTCAGCAACATTGCCTCTCTGAAAGTCTTTATGAAAGCCGGGGCTTTGTGGTATGCCAAATACAGAACATTCTGACAGAAGAGTAGAAAAGCATATTCCAAATAAAGGAATGCTTTTATATTTAATTCCCTGAGAATATTTCTTTAGCTTTGGGCTTAATTTCTCTTCCAATATATTTTCCAAAAAAAAAGGCTTAATTTGATTTCATACTGTCTCTTTAATATGAAACAGTGGAATGCATCATAATGTTTTCTCAATTGACAAGATTTGCTTTTCCAAATATGTGCATTTATTGAATGAGGTAAAACCAGATTTCATTCTGCTTGGGCAGCAGATATGGCAGAAGTATTCAGAAATTCCCTGGTAGATGTCTAGGACTGACGGAATCCTACATGGTGTAGCACCCAAGATGTTGCAGGGAGAGACACTGACAATCTAAGGAGAATTTTTCAATGGAGAGAACTTTCAAAAAATGGGTTAGTTTTCAGTAGGTTGGTATGCTCCTGACCTCGCCAGACATGACAGAATGCGTTTCAACTCAACTCCCAGAAAAGGCATGTTAATTATCTGATGATTTATTTATACTGTAATTATCAGTCAGTGTTGATATTTTCCACCCTCAGCTGGGAAGCTGCATTTTCTGTGAAATATTGTGAAATATTTTCATGTAATTTTCATTTCTAATTTTGATGGCAGAGAGATGGTATCCTTTTTATTGTATTTGTTGTTGTATAACAAAAAAAGTTAAAAGAAGAATCAGATGGCCTACACAGTAATGGTTGCACGTGGTCATTATTAGTGATTACTACCATTTCAGGAGCTGACATCCCTAAGGACTATGCTCTATTTTACCCAGGGGAAAATAAGTCAGGGAGAAGGACTGTGGCCATTAGTTTGGAAAAAACCGCACAAAGCAGTAAATCTAGAAAAAAAAAATCTGTAATCTTGTAATTTCTAGCACTGCTTGGTCAGAAACCATCTCTGTGCTTCTTTCTGCTTAAGGAAAGAATACCTTCGCTCCAGAAAGTTAATGTGTATACACTCCTTCTGTTTCGTGTCCTTTTAAAGCCCAAGGCCTTGCTTTTGGTTTCACTTACATTTGGGTTTTACTTTAGCAGGCAAATTTAAACAAACGTACGTCTGCTGCGAAGGGGTCACGTTTTCTGCTGTACACCGGTAGAGCAAGCGGCTGCTAATCCGTGGTTATGTAACCCAGGTTTACAGCTGCACCTTGCCAGCGGCCTCCCCTCTCAGCTTGCCTGCTCTGCAGCAGTGTTTCCCCAGTGAAGGTCGCGTTCCCTTGGGGGCAACGGGAAGGGTCAAAGGGCGGGTCGGAAGCTGCAGGAGAAGTGGTGAGAACCGCAGCAGCGGGTTTGCTTTGGTTGCAGCGCTGGTGCGAGGGGTCCCCCCGCTCCTGTCTGCACACCAGCCCTGGGAGGCTCCCCACACCTGAGCCAACAGGGGCCGGCCTGGCTGGGGAAATGCTCTGCCACACAAGCACGCGCCCTGTCGCAGCCAGATGCGCGCCCGGGCCCAGCTCTCCATGCGGACGCGAGGTACCGGAGTGCTGCTGGCCTCGTGCCGGCGGTGGCACAGGGTAAGAACAAGCTGTGAACACCAGGTTAAGCAGCAGAGCCACAAGCCGGGAGCCCGTAGCGTCAGGTCATTCAGGGTCGGGGAAAGTGGAGGCTGTAAATACTTGCTACACTTTTGAAACTAGCCAGGAAACTACAAATTGACTTTAATTGCAGACAGTTTGTCTGCATGGAAGATGTGATTATTTAACTAATACAACATATATGAGCAGCCATTCTGGATCAGACCAATGTTCTTATTAGCACTGTATCCTGCCTCCATGAGCCAAGAAGTATACAAAGAAAAACAGGCATACTCAGTACTTTTCCCCAAATGCCCTCCTTGCTGCCAGCCACTTGCAGCTCAGGGGTTTCTGAGATACATGTGGTTGAATTTAGCAGTCCTCAGTGGACTTGTCTTCTATGAATTTCTATTTCTCCTTGAACTCATCTAAAATTTTAGTATTTGCAGTGTCCGAAGACAGTTTATGCCTTGATGTAGTAATTTCAGCAAGTCCTTTCTTCTCTGCCTTGGAGAAAACGAGCTGCAGCTCACACTTGGAGTCATACCAAGACAGATGAGCCAAAAGGAGTTGATGGAATTGCCACAGTTTCAAAAGGTTAAAGAAAACTCTTTTTGTCAGAAAGATAATTTGGTCACTGCGTGCATTGACTAAGCTCTTCAAGAAACCTATCCTTTAGCTGGTGAGCACAGGTTTATCTTTACAGACTTCAACAGCAGCAGATCACAGTTGAGCTTAGCTTTGTAAGTGGCTATCAAGTGTCTTGTAACATCTGCTTTTGCTGCTGGGGGTGTCCTGTAGAGGGAATTGAAAACAATGCTCCTTGCAGAGCCATTGCAAAATCAGAAAGTGAATTGCTTGGATTGGCATACAATGAGTAATTTGTTACCTAAAGAGTGGCAGAGGTCTCTGGTCATTGATCAAATATTTCAATATCCAAAATTCAGTATTTGGTTTGTGCTCATCGGATCAAAGCTCTGCCAGCTTAATTTCTGCCAAGGACCTGTTAAGCTTTTGTGCTGACTGCATGTTGCAAACAAGCTATACAAATTCTCCCTGCTGATGCACTTGTCTCTAACAGTGACTATCAACTGGATGCAGTGCAAGCATAAAACCTGTCTTATTTGGCTTCCAGTTTCTGTTCATTTGCTTTATCAGATATTAGCTGAAGGTAAAATCATAGAATCATTAAGGTTGGAAAAAGCACCTCTTAATCAGAACACATACTTGCTTTTCTTTTGGTAAATTCACATCACAGCCTCAATTCTTAGTTCACAGTAGCAAAAAATGTGCCCTTCAGAGGCTCATTTGTTTTCTCTTAGATTGTGTATCTAAGACTTTGAAAAACAGTATTAACCTACATCTCACCCTTGAAGACAGAAGCTGGGAAATCTCAAAAATACCAAGTTGATGACTTTTAAGCATATCTGTGCTGTGACATGATAGATGTGCGTGTACAATGAGTGCCAAGGAAGAATGTACTTTAACATGCGTGCTAGAAGATGCTGTGGGTTAGCTCTGGCAGGCATCTCATTCCCACCCAGATTGCTCACTCACTCTCTCCCAGCTGAATGAGGGAGAGTTGAGAGGATTAAAGTGAGAAAATTTGTGTTTTGAGATAAAGACAGTTGTGTGCCCAAGCAAAGTGAAACAGTGAATTCATTCGCTACTTCCCTTGGACAAGCAGGTGTTCAGCCTTCCTAGGAAGGCTGGGCTCCATCACACGTGTTGATGGCTTAAGAAGGCAAACACTAAAATCACAAAAAATGTCGCCCCTTCCTCCTTCTCCCGGATTTTATTGCTAAGCACAACACCTTATGGTGTGAATATCCCCATGGTCACTTTGGGCAGTTCTCCCCACTGTGTCTCCTCCCAACCTCTTGTGCACCCTCGGTGCTGCACAAGCACTGATCAGAGTGGTTAAAATATCCCTGTGGGCACCACGCTGTTTTCATCACAAATCCGAAGCATAGCACCGTAGGAGCTGCTATGAACAAGATTAACTCTATCCTTCCCAAAACCAATCCAAAGTCTGTATATTCTCCATATACTGTGCTGGGAATAGATTGGTTTGCATACCCTCACTTAGCAGTTCTAGAATTGACTGGGAGGTCAGTATATCCTAAACATTAAAGTGAAAGAGAAAATAAAGCGAAAAATTCACCGGCTAGTGTTGAGTAAAAGCCATGGATGTATTAAGATGTTATCTTTACCAGTTATCTTTTGTCATCCAGGTTAACTCACTGCATATATCTTGTCAGTATTCAGAGAAAGGCTCCCAGAGGAATTGACCCAGAGCACCAACACTCTGAATTGCTCTCGGAAGAGCTGCACTGTCTGTTCTCATCAGAGGGAGGACCTAGGGAGGCCTTTTGCCTGCTATTTTAGGTGCTTGGAACTGGGTGACTTTATTCCCCCTTTTTAAGGGGGTCTAAGTAACTGAAAATCACTCAAATTAATATAAGGTTTAGTCTTCATATTGATTTATGCATTTTCAGTTGTATGTGTGTTTCCAATATGATATATTTGAATTTAATTTGCGTTACATTACATACTTCTGTATGCAATGGCTCTCCTGTCTCTTTGTTTAACTAACGTACAACACGCCTCATGACACCTCAGCAGCCTGGAGTAAAGCTCTCAGTCTTTCCTGCAATGATAAGGCTGCCAGTGGACTAGGGCACTGGAATAGAGCTAAGAAGACATGACATCCCTTTCCATCTCTGTTGCTGGAGGATAGCAGCAGTGTTGCTCTCCTCTCACTGCTCGGTTGGCTTTCTTGTCTGTGGAATTTGGATAATGAGTGTAGCCATGACCCTCAGTGAAATGTATTGATGGAAACTGAGATAATAAGTTTTACTGCAGGGTTTAACATTGCCGACTGTTTGTGTAGGTGCTCTCTCATCAGTCAGATCTACAATGACTTCTCAGCTCCACACTCTGTGTACCTACTCTGTATGCATCCTTACTCTCAGAGATACACACTGTCACAACTCCTTGTTTAGAATGCAGGGAACTGTGGGTGCAGGGGGATCAGGGCCAGACTGAGCAGTGAAGGGGCCAGGGGTGTGAAGAATCCCATGGAACACACCTGATACAGTAATTGACTGCTGTGAGCATGCATGCCAGCTGCACACAAACACACACATACACATACTGAGTGTACGCACATATTAACACCCTGCTTTCCTTAGTAGTTGGGTCCAGAGGTCAAAGCACCTGCATTTTCCCCACTGCCTTTATTAAGGGACGAGAGGAAGGGATGCAGTTATTGTTGTCTTTTTCACTGACAGCTGTAGTGGCACTTTGTTACTGTTGAAGTATACCTGTGGCACAGAGAATGTGTCTGGGAAATATTTGACATTCTATCTTTGGGATGCTAGCATCTGCATGCATCTTAAACCTTGCAGATATGCACGGTGTATGGCTATGGCCCAGCTGCTGTGAGTAGCCCATTGCCTGCTGGGCTGTGCACACAAAATTCCAGAATCCCCTGCACCAGATAAAACAGCTGTCCTTTTGGTGGAGGTCACAGAGTACTAAGTTCCCTTCTTAGGGAACTGGGACTTCTGGGGCCTGATTCATGCAGATTGTGGACTCTGAAGAGCAGTGCTCTTGAAAGGGCACTAAAGTAGCAAACACTTTGCTTGATGAAAAATAATGTCGGTGTACTGAAGGTAAACGTAATTTCATATTTTGACTGTCCTCGGTCCTCCCAGTCTCCTTCAAGGACCACATCTGTCTTCTAAAACTTGGAAAACTTTCCAAATTATCTCTTAATCGTACACCTTTTCTTTTCAGTTGTACCAAAGCACGATACTTTCCTTGTGTTCTTTTGCTTAAAATTGCATTGACCCAAGGTGTGAGACAGGCAATAAAGAAGTCCAAACCGATGGCAGATTTCAGATCCAGTGTCTAACCAGAACTAGACATGGAAGCTTCCCAGTGCCCTGTGAGATATTTAATAGACTCAGAAATCTCTAAGAATTAAAAGAATGCAATTTCTTTTTTTAAAAAAATTTAATTTCTTTCTAAAAAAACCAATTTCTTTTCTTTTCTTTAGAAATTTCTAAGTATTAACTGTGGATTCTATCTGTGTTTGAGATCCACAATATCCCTAGATAGGAGAATAAGAAAATTCTAAATCCTCAGCTTACTTCCAGTATATTTTTCTTTAAAATGCAAAATAATCTTTGTTCAAGCATACAGAATTCTGGGTATTTGGCCTGGTAATTATAGATTTTAGCTCACATAACTGCACCTCAAGACAACTCACATAACTCACGTAAGGTTGACAACTTCTGAATACAGTTGGAAGAATAAAGGCCTTTTTTCACTGGTCCCGAGTGGAAAAAGTTGGAGAAATATTGTTTAGATTCCATTTGGAGGGCTCAGGAAAATAGAAGCAACAAACAAGTGTTTTTGGACAACTCCAAATATTTAATTTACTCTGAAATAAGTTGTCACCATTCTTTTGTCATCATCATTGATTTTTTAGTAAGTTTTTTGTGCTTCTTTGTTTATAAGGTGGGTTTTGCTAATGGAAAAAGGACATTTTAAACCAGAAGTAAAAATGTCAAAGCAGACCACTCTGGCTCTCTGTAGACAAATATTTCATATAAGGAGAATGAGGGAAATTGCCTTTTAGTCTTCAAAATTCTTTCAGTTGATCTTGGATCAAATTTTGGTCTGTTTCATTGCCTCCAGAGCTCCATTTCTTCTACCACATCTACTGCTCACTGGAAAAAAAAAAAAAAAAAAAAGAAAAAAAAGCGCCTAACTCTATTCAAAATAAACCTGTCCAAACTGATGCCAGGAAACCCTTTTTGCCTTAGCAGTGTGTTCTGAAAACCTGCTCATACAGGTACTGTGTGCTCTAGTGATGCAGATTCCCTGCAGCAGTTGTTAATTGCTTCCTCTTGGCCTAGCCCCCTGGCTACCTTTGAGCAAACCTGCAGCACTCCTGCATGCAGGGAGCTGCTCCATGGCATGACCCGAGGGATCCAAGCAGCTTCTCTGAAACTACTCAAGTGTTAGTGCAGGGGCAGGCAGCTCCTGCCTTCCACACAGGCTCCATGGAAGAGCTTAACCACGGCTGAGAGCATCAGCCGCTCTGATCCAGCAACTACCCATCCACCAAAGCCAATGACTGTGAGTTAAATGCAGCGAAGGGAAGCACAGTAGGACAGTAATGGGCTCCAAAAGAAGCTTTGGACTTAGGGCACTAGTGAATGTTTTGCATGAGAAATACAGCAGCACTTGTGGGAAGGTCTGTTCCACGGGAGGATTCTAGAGTGACTGGCCCAGCTCTCTGGGACCACTGCCTGTCTGAAGGAGGACAGTCCGCAGCCCATACCACTGTCTACCTAGAGCTGAAACAAGTGAATCTGCTGCTGTCACTAAGTGCTGCACCGTGAATGTTTCTCCAGTTCTGAACTTTCAGGTGCAGAACCTAAAATTGCATAGTGTTCTTCACCTACTTTTCGTGGGAAATAGGAGGTGTCTCCTAGATGTGCCATATTCGTGGCCTCTGATTTGAAGAGTTTGCTCCATGTGTGTGGAAAGGAGGAAGGAGATAGGAAGGACAGGGTTTTCCAGAATACTTACTACTTTCCTGAGCCCTTATTAAGCATATGCACGAGATGTATCTCCTTCCCTTCTTGCCCTAATATATGGGTTTTATGCTTCATTTACAGAGCATTAAAAAAAAACCCATAGAGAATCAAAAAAGCAGACATGCAGATTGACTGAAAGAACTGGGAAACAATAATACTTTTTCTCCAGTCCGATTATCTTCATTTTATTCACCTAACAAAATGGGAAAACATGTTTTTGAGTGAAATTATTTGGAATCAGATTAGATGCAGGATGTGTCATTTGTCTGAGATGTAGAAACTTCTGGATTTATTTAGGAAAACATTGCTTTAAAGGGAGTTGCTCAGAAGAAAGCAATTAAATGTTATTTTAAAAAAATGCATATTGTGGCATAAATGATGAAATACGATTGCAAAACATATAGCTGTCTCTCCTGTTTTTATTTTTTCTGGTTGGACCTTCTCCACAGACCTGAGCAGCAGCAGCTAATCGTACTGAAATGTGGGAGAGCTTTTAGTGGTTTTGGGTGTGGGAAAATACCTAACAAAAACTAACAAAAGGATAACTTCTTGTTGCTCAGATCAGACTTACAAAGTTCTGATCTTACTCAAATTCCCAAAGGTGAAAAACAAGTGCATTGAAAGCCCATAAAAATCAATAGCAGTCTTTCTTTTTTCTTCACTGACCTTTAAAAATTACTTTGAGGTTGAAATCCTGTCCCCACTAACTTCAACGGTTCTTGGATAAGGTCCACATAAAAATGTTTACTACCTCTAGAGCATTTCTTCAAGAAGTGGAGAGCTTCCCTGTGCTTGTTACATACCAACTCCATTGGCAAAGTGGAATCAAAATTCAGACAACATTAGATCAAATGTATTTATTGATGAAAGTACTTTAAGCAGTCCTGCTGAATGCCTGCATCCCTCCTATGAAAATCTTGCAGATACTGAGGGTTTTTTTCTCTGTGCTTGATTCTGCCTAAGGAATTTCTACCATCCTCCTCCAGGGGCTCTGTACAGGTACAACGATCCACAGCCACAATCTCTGCTCCTCACAGTCAGGGCTTCCAACTGCGGATTGGAAAGGTATCATGACATTTTAAAAGGTTTAAGCTGCATTGTGACCTGCTTTTTCTCCTTTAGGACTGGGAGTGAGAACCTGGATACTTTTCATAACAGCCAATTATCGTGTAAAAAGCCCAAGAGACTTTAGACTACGTTTTCTGCTTTAGGTTTAAGCAAAGTACTGTCCAGAAAAAACTGCAGAGGCAAACATAGAAAAAACCTCTGTGTACACTCTGGTTAGGTTGATTCCAACCACTTTTGCTGCTACTACAGAGACTGTCATTTGTCTGGTTTCAATATTGAAGCTTCAGAAAAGTATTAAGGTATTGAATATGAAAGCAGAAATGTGTCAGCCTCAGCCCTGCACTCACTTGATCCCCACTAGCTGGGACAGTGGTTTGTGTGCTTCAAGTGGTTGTGGTTAAAAGCGCTTTTATGTCTATCTAAAGTTACCACCAATAACACAGGGCCCTCTACCAGCACTGTCACAGGGTACAAGTTCTTGGAAGCCGTAATAAAAGGATTGCTTCTCTTCCTGCGTGTATGATCATTTTAACCTTAATTGTGGCTGTTCATTTATTAAAATAAATAACTCAGGAATATAGCAAGTTTTAAATTCCAGCTGTTCAAACAGTCTTTTTATTTTCTTTGTGCACACGGTTTGGTGGGTAATTTATTGTATCCATTTTCTTTCTTTTTTTTATCTCCCCCTTTTATTTTTTAGCTAAGAAATGTGCAATATATTTTCCAGATATACTTGAGAACTATATATGGAACCACTGCTGGTTTAACACAGGGCCATAACGAAAGAGGAACTTTGCCCTTTCCTTAATAGCACGTGACCTATGATACTCACTGATATCTGATTCTGATAATGATTCACCAGGTGAATGAGACTGCCATTGTACAGCTTAATATTCCACCTGTCCTTTTGCTCTTCCCTGTACCTGCTAGCTCTTTTACCCTGAACTTTGCTTAAATGCTTACTAGTGTCCACTGTGCCTTTTTCCAAAGGGATAATACACTTTGCCCTTGAGATGTATACCAGACTCCATTTAACAGCCTCCTTTGAGATGAGAAGCTCTGCTTCCTACATCAGACAGCTTACAGGGGATACACAGGTGTAGATTCAAGGCCAATTCTTCCCCATACTCCCCCAGTGAAGCAAGAGAAGGGCTTCCCCACTTCCACTCCCTAAAGGAAGAGGCAAGAGGGCAGAGAGGTTCTGGCCTCAAACTGTCCTCCCACGCTCTGTCAGTCCTGAGGAGATGCAGGGAAAGGGAGGCAACTTGCAGCAGCAGAGAGAGTCAGCACTGCTGGCTGGTATCCAGGCATGATTCAGAACACAAGTTATGAAAATATTCTCAGGAGCTGCTTATGATCTTAAACCATTCATATACATTATTAAGTCAGACTAGAAGGGCAATACAATCACTGAATCCAAACAGGGTCTGTAAAAAGGTCTTTTGTATTTTTGTATTCTTGTTATTACAGCATCTCACGCATGAGGTGAAGATGGTGATTCTTTTGCATTCAACAATGCAAAACATATAATGAAGCATAGTTTCACTTGTAGAAAGATATGAGATAAAGGAAATAGAGGAAAAAACATTTTGTATCTGCTAGGGAAATGGGACACACAAATATGAACGCCTTGATTTTCATTAGCATTTAAAGTTGGCAGAACATTTGTCTGGTCTTAAAGCGGATATAGATCCCTTTTAAACCCTGCTTTGGTAAGGGAATGGTGCAAAATGTCCCTGTAAATCAAACTAAGGACAGGGTCTTCTGACCATTTATCTTCTGACCACAGATACTGCAAAACTCTAATGTGGTCAAGAAAGGCTGCAGCTTTTCTGCATGGTGGCTGGTTTAAATAACCTGGAAGAGAGCATGTAAAGTCTGCTTCTGCTTACATGTGTATGCCAGTTGCCTAATTCTTGTAAATGCTTCCCATATCCTAAAAATGGCAAAGCCTATATAATTCACCTCAAGTCACCCTGGAATTCTGAATCCAATTTGTGATAGGAGCCAATGAGTTCAGCTTCAGAACTTGTTTCCTTCCAAAAACAAAAAGAAAATCTCTGTGGAGGAGTGGTTGTTCACAGGATTACTGCCTCCTCGTTTTCTCTCCATGATGTTCTCCTTCACACAGATGAATTGCCAGCACTTCTGAGTGTGATATCCAGCTTCCAGCATACTACAAGATGCTCATAGGGGAAAACACACCATTATTATGAAAGATAGTGTGTTGTCCCGCAGGAGACGCTTGGCCAAAGGAATAAGGAAATAGCGTGAAACTATAGCTGAACATTTGCAGACTGTTACAAAGCCTGCAAAACAGGAGAAGTCCCAGCATGTTTCAGTTATATTGGCTCTCCTATATGATGAATCCC
>WAAG01063454.1:0-17875 GCA_013390105.1 Tichodroma muraria | reverse complement strand
GCATGACCTTTTCAAAAAACATTTTGCATTTTACTTAAGATTCTCAAAACTTTTAAAGGCTATATTCACATTACATTTCTGTTCCATTTAATTTCCTCAATCCTCTTCTGTCTTGAAAGAATTAGAAACATGGCTTCACTCTAGCTTAGAAGAAGAGACTAATTCTTATTGGAATGCAAACATGACCTTCTCAGAAACAACATTATATCCTTACACAATGGAGATACAGGCGATGAGCAGTGCCTAAATAATCTGGGCTGCCTTTCCATAAGGAAAATTAGAAGTGTCAGAATTTTGGGCTACGCCAGACCACACAGAGGGGATTGGTTTCAACTGCATGGGCTAGCTTCAGGCTTCACCTACTCCCAAGCAAACTGGCAAATACTCTCATTCCTCTCAATTATGTGTTGTAAACAAATTTCAAATACCTCTTGGGATAAAGTCACAGGTGAGGCACCTTAGCCAAGAAAGCTGTTCAAAAAAGGAAAAGGGTGCTGGAAGTAAAAGGTGTAAGGCTGGAAATAGTTTTATCTTATCTATGATAAGGTGAAGTCAGAGACACAAGTAAGTCCTACAACTGCCAGATGAAATCCAACAGGTAGGGAGCTGGTGAAGGGCTACAGAGAAGATCTGGGGTTTCACCTGCGACAGAAGCCACAGGGGAAAAATAAAAAAAAAATAGAAAAATAAAGACGA
The DNA here is from genome assembly GCA_013390105.1 of Tichodroma muraria. Lineage (NCBI taxonomy): Eukaryota > Metazoa > Chordata > Aves > Passeriformes > Sittidae > Tichodroma > Tichodroma muraria. Next base: position 17,179 of record WAAG01063454.1, on the reverse strand, counting down.
CATCAAAAAGCTTGGACATGCAAGGGTTTGATTGCAAAGTTGAGATTCTGTGAGGAGTCCAACTGAATATTAACCCATGGTGAGATGTGGAGGCCCTCAGCAGCCAGCTCACGGTTTTTGATGCAAATTTGCCAACATAATTCAAAATGTCTGGTGTTTGCTTCCATAATGGCATTACCACCATTTTCTGAAGAAAGGAACATGTGGGATGAAGTTAAAGAACAGTGACACAAGGGTTAACATCCCTGGGAACTTCAATTTAATGTTTCTTCCTCAGAAGCCCGTTCCTGGTGCCATGCTGGGATGCTAACAGACGAAGTATGTTATCTGGTAAGTCTGTATCCATGTCCCTTAATATTTCAACCTTTTATCTTCTGGTCCAGTGAGGAAGTGGTGCAGAACTGAAATGCCACCCATACTGTGACAATTCAATTGTTATTTTATATTTTAAAAATGTCCTGTTGTTCACAGAAGTATAACACCAACAAAAACCCAATAGGAACTAGATGGAATTATTTACTTGCCTAAAACACCAGCTTCTTTATCCACAGCAAATCCACATTTCTTTTGTAAATATCTGCTAGTGAAAGGGCCAGCTGGATTAAAATAATTGAGGAGTTAAAGTATCAACCCAGGAAAAATGGTGCAAAGCCAAAAGGAAGCCATCCAAAAATGCTGCCATTGTTCCTTAACTTTTTGTTGTATCTTAGAACACAAAATGAGGTTTGGCATTAAATGACATACACTAATCCCAACAGCTGTGTACTTATGTTTGCAAAGTTTATCAATTACTTATTTTTTTCTTTTTTTATGATTTTGGACTTCTACATTTCCATCTTGGCGTTTCAAGTACATTTGCTGCAAGTGGAAAGGATGATGGCAAAACAATTCAGAATTGCTTCCAACTATATTGACCTTGAATTATAAATCCTTTTCTGGCAGGATAAGCTGGCTACTGGTGCACCTCAACCAGAGCTGGGTGACCGAGACCTAAACATGAAGGTGAGTAATAGTAGGTGACAAATTATCAATATATGCATGTATAAGCTGAAACCACATTTGAATATAATTCAAGAAATACGTGGTTTGATGTCCTGAGGGATTGTGTGTGTCACATGTGTGCATTTGATACTGTGAACAAGTAATAATGGGACCCTATAAAACCCTCAAAACAAAACAGGAAGAGGTATTTGAAACAAATTCTCCATTTACAGCAATAATTCTGTATCCTTTCCTACGCTATATAACACACAGTTGTATATCAACTGTGTGAGAAAAGAAAATTGCTTTTACATAAAATGACTGATTTTGAAATTGAAGAGCAAGTAAGAACATTGTATGTTTTAAAATAAATTTGTAATGTGTGTTCTCAATAAAAGGGGACTGTTATTTTTTAAATAAGCTTTTATTTCTAGAGCTGCTAAAACCTTTACTACTACATTGCAGTAAGAGAAAGCCAAGTGATTATTGACGTATGCTCTAATTAATCATTTTCCTCTTCCAGAACTGTCAGCACCATCATTACTCCTATTTTAATAACAGAAGATGAAGAAATAGGCATAATTCAAAACTGCTGCTTAGTATAACACGGATGGGGGTATATAAAACCAGACAAAATCAAGCAGACAAGCAGAAGTAAAATGATTAATGATTTCTTCAAAAAACACCATTGATTTAATAATTTGGGGTTGAATGTGGTGCATTTTGGAAAGCCCAATTAACTGCTGGTTAGGAGGAGATAACTGTGTGTGGAGTGCCCTTGCTGGGTGCAAAAAGACATCGGTATCTAAAGATTGAAAATGGATGCATGAGAAAATGCTTGGAAACAATTCAGGGCTGAACGTGCATGAGGTCAAGTGTGAAAACTGCTTCCTGCTTATTCTGTTTTTTTTTATCTCCAAGCAGAGAAGAAATCAATAATCCTGTATAGTGCGCACTTCTGAATAAAACCTAGCCACCCCATCCTGAGTAGTCCATTCACGTGAGCTCCATGCATTGACAATAATAAAAAAGAAAGAAAGGATCATTTTTCTCCATTGCCACAAATTAGGAACAGTTTTTTACCTCTTCCCCTTGGTGCTGCTTTAGACACGGGTTAGCTCACTGCCATTGCACACCTGAGAGGGACACAAAAGGTAACGTTCAGCTATTTGGATATAAAATGAAAATACATCACACAAACTGCTTTGACTTAAGCAGACTCTGCAGGTGAAGCTGAAACATCCCAGAATGGGCAGACTACTTACTCTAATTCATGGAGCAGCGTTTCACCATCCTCTTATCTTTCTTTTCTTCTTTTTAAGTATAGGTGATTTCCTACAGGAGCCAAGGCAGGAACCACAGACCCCATTCCATGAGTCAGTTCCTTTCAGTGCAGAGTATTTTCTTTTCTCCATTAGCAAACATTGATTTTCCTAGTTTTGTTTCTTTGGACCTGTACTCTGCAAGGCTCCGCCTGCTCCCATTGTGCTGCTGCAGATCATCAGTAACAGCTAGAAAAACTCTGACAATAATACAGGCCACTTACCAGCTGGTTTTGAGCCAGCAGAGAAAGCATAAAAGCACAAAAGGATGCAGAATAAAGATGCTCTGGTGGTTAATCCCTTCTTACTTGACAAAACTTGACAGTGGTCAGGCTGCAGCTGAGCAGAGAGCTTTGCCCAGCACTGTGGCTGGAAGCATCATTTGAGCTTGTGGTCTCGTACTTCATCTGATTTGCCCTTCACTGGTAAAATATTTTAGGTAGGCACCACATTTTCAACTGCTATGTCACTGTGAAATGCTACACTGTGCTGTTTAAACCCAATCTAGGTAAAAGAGGCCTATTTATTTATTGGCATGTAAGGTGACAGGAAACAACTGAAACATACATTCAAGACAAATGCAACAGGCAAACCACAGCATTAAATGTTGAAAAAACCTTAATGAATGCCCAGAAATTTCTAAGATCCTTCTATAACAAACCCTAGGGTGTTTTAATCCCACACCATCTCGCAATCCCCTTGGCAGTGGGTGTCCTGCAGTGCCACGTATGTGTGTCTCAGCCTCAGGGGTAGCCCTGCTGCTCCCCCCAGCCTGCTCAACCACAGCTCCAGGCCCTGGCATTTCCAGAGAGCCATCTCTGCTGTTTAACTTAACCCAGGGTCCTTACTTAAAACCTCAGGATGTGATTGTCACACCTGTGCCCTCATGCAACAAGGCTTAACGTGCATTATTTTGGTGTGTGCTTTGTAGCCCCCAGAGAGCAATCCAGAGGTGCTGATAGGCTTGTGTTGGAACTTGGGCTTGGCAACACAGTGGGGAAAAATCCTGGTTTGGCCTCTTGTTTTGCAGGGAGGACATAAACTTATTGAACTTTTTATTTTTAATTTCAGGATTTAGCTACCACTGCTACAACAAAAGGCTTTTGCGGAACAGTGCTTTTTCTGAGGCTTAGAAATATATGTTTAATTTCCATCCTAAATTTATTCATGGCCACTTTTTACCCACCAGTGCTTGCACAAGCAATGTTCATTAGTCTGAATAACAGCTATTTCACAGGCTGCAGCACTGGAGGCCTGGTAGGAAGCTCCAACAGCCAGGCAGACTTGTGGGCATCCTAAATCCATTTTTCAAGGAATTTTTCAAGGCTGGAGGAACAGCTTGGTGTGATAGCTGCATGGAAGCCAGACTCTCAGCTGGGGGGGAATGCTAGCAACAGTAGGAAAGATTTCTGGATGAAAATCAATAAATGCATTGTTACACAGGATTTTACATGCGGTGGGACACAGTTAGCTTCACTTGAGAGTAGAAGCCAAATTCTCCTTGGCAGTTATCTATCTCCCACACCTGATGCAAGATGACTTCCAAGGGAAGAGAGAAACTCTTCAGAAGAAAGTTAAATCTCATCTGGATATTTAGCTGCACTAACATAGATTTTATTAAACAAAAGGAGGAACAGATTATTGCTTTAGTTTGCATGCCAGACTACTTAACTTGGCATGGAACACTTTGCCAGTGTCCATGTGTCGTCCCAGGAGAGCCTCTTTGATAGCTCATGTGAGAAGAAGTAATTTGTGGCTTTGTATCTGTGAACTGGTTATGCTCATTTACACTCCTGTTGGGATGCAGCAGCCTCTCCCTCAGAACACAACCTGCTCCTCATTGCTGTGTCCTCTCCTTCTGACCAGAGTCACTCAAGAAGCTTTCAATTTCAAGAATCTCCGGATGATCAACAAAATTCCCATGGAGGCACCAGCTCTCTCTTCTCAGCATCTTCATCAGTTCTCAGCTGAAGAAAAAAGTATCTTTTTTATGCATGGCTAAATCAAATAATCAAAGGCTTCCCTGGCACAAATAGTGTTGATGCTGTGCTTTGATTGCCCATAGGCTAGGGTACCTAGCCTAGGTATCTCCAAAATTTAGTGTAAGGTGTCAAGTCACAATTTCTTTTTGCCAGTCCTAGAGAAGTCCTGGAATTGCTACTGCTTCTCCCAAAGTGCCATAAGCCTGGAGATGCCTTCACAGTCATGCCCTATCCATACTGGATTAATTTCCAGTTTTTAAGTGTCCTGGATTTCTGCATCCAGTTTTGACTGTTTGCCTAACAAGCAGCATTTTTATACCTAAGGTTAGTGAATCAGCTTGCTCTAACTTAGAAGAAGAAAATAGTTTCCATAATTTTCATATCATCACCTTTTCAAACCACATCAAGAAACTAATCTGAGTATTTATATATATATTTTTCTTACTATATTTACATGAAATACAAACATTCACTGTTAGCTTTGGTTTTAAAACACTGCCTTCTCAGAGATAACTGATAGCTTTCAGATAGTTGGGAGCATGTTATGACTCTGGCAGACCAACCTTGGGAAACTTATGAGTACAACAAATTTCCAGTTCTTCAGGGGTCTTTGAATAAACTTACATGTCAGCATAATGAAAACAAGCAGCAAGCTGCTGTTGGTAGTCAGGGACCTTTTAAACCTGCCCTGGGATAGGAGGTTCTGGAACTTAATAACCTTTATACTCTAAGTACTGCTTTTAAAATGTAGATGCAAATAATTGTGTGTGGATGTGAATCAAGATCAAAAAAAATGATCTGTTTTCTGTGATGGAAAGAGATTTATGTGTGTGGGTCACTTCTCAGCTTGGGCAGGGTAGGTCAGCTGGATGAGAAGTAGTTTCATTTGAAAGCATATGGCAAAATTAGGAAATATTCCTGTTGAAGTCAGACTCCTAATGTTTCAGGTTCGTACAGCAGATGATGTAGTGCCAGGACTGTGTCTTTGAGGAATAGACCACTTGAGCTGGAAGTCTAGCTAGTAATAGGACAGAGTCTATGCATAAGATGCAAGGCAGTTTTTCTCTGGAGTTCAGAAGCTGATTAAAATGTCAGGTTTCAGGTTGCCACATATCACAGACAAACTTCTTTCAAGATGATTCATGTTGTTTATGCATATTTTGCATGCCAGACAGGGCCCATGCTGGACTCACACAATGATGTTGTACTTCCATATGGGATCCTGTGACGATGGGCTTCGGAACTAGATGATCTCTGGGGACCCCTTCAATCCAGACCATTCTATGATTCTATGAGGGTCTGCCCTTGGTGCTTAAAGGAGAAGGCCACATGGTATTTGTCTGCTGTTGAGAGGGCCAATGTCCAAGCTGAGCTTTGAACATGGGCCTGTGCCAAAGACTCCAGATATTTATGTGTGTGGGAGGACACAGAAGGGGGAAGAGTGGCAGATGTTTGTGGAGTAGGAAGCACCTGGGTAAGTCTCCCACTCAGCAGCGGCATTGTCTGGTAAGTTGAGACCCCCACCCAGCTGAGTTGTGACATGTTTACCCCCATAAACTGCAGGCTGCAAAGGGACAATCCTCAGCCACTATACAGCCACAGATACCTTCCGACTTCTGTAAGCGAAAACTTTTCCATAGCTTTCCATAGACACTTTCTATAGCCGGGGTGAGAGCTGAGACATCTTCCAGTGCTTCAAAAGAAGCAAATTTTGGTAAAAGACTCTTTTAATTGAAAGTAGGCACAGTGAGCCTTCCTTTGAAGCGGACAGGAGCAAGGCAGTAGTGGGGCTGTGAGCATTACATAACATTTTGACAGGGCAGGAACACTTCTGCTCAGGGATTTGGGAAAGTTCTCCTAAGCGATCAGTATCACAGAACCCAGTTCCTGGAGAGACATCTGGCTGTGGGCTGCTGAGAGGCAGCTGAACAAGCTTTAGAGCCTGGCACACGCGAGCAGGGCAGGGGTGTCACTGGGGACCTTGGTTATGGCACATGAGATCTGCAGCACTGCCTTGTGCCAGTGGCTTTTGCAGGTGTTTCCTCCAGTGCTTGGACACCTGACAGCTTTAAGCTACAGGCTGGACGCATCTCTGCAACAGCATTTTAAAAAACGCACCATTACTGCTGGTGTCAAGGCTCTCCATGTCCACAGTGATGTGGCCCCAGGTTTTTCTTCGCAGGAATTTAAAGATTTTGGGCTTTAAATTCCTTTGGGGAAAGATTTCCTCTTTCTATGCATTTTAGAGCATCAAGGATACCTGAGCTTAGCAGAAACTGTCAGATAAGAAGCATTGCTTTTGTGTGCCTCCTAGATATATATAGAAAAAAAGTACTATTCTTGGCAAGGAGAGCTTTCTCTGAAAACAAGAAGATGCTAAAATAATTATTATTTGAAGCCTGAAAGGATTGACTTTGCAAACTCAGAGTAATTTTAAAACAAATCTGCTTTAAAGTTTGTTTTAACTGGTTTCTTTCATCACTTAGCAAAAGAACGGTGGCCAGGGCTTTCATGTTTGGTAGCTCATATTGCATCTATGTTTACATGTCCTGCAGTGCCCCTCATCAGTAGGAAACAGCAATGTAAAATAAAAAAGAAACTAAAATCTGCTTCTACGCTGCCTTGTTTTGTCTGTTGTTACTAACAGAGATTCACAGGAGAAGAGTAGCAATTAAAAAACTGCTGGAGTCACTTTGGGTCAATTTTTATTATTTGTGACACTGGAAATGAAATGCTGATTAAAGGTTGATGTAACAAAGGTTTACTACTCCTGCCAGAGAAGCCATAGCCATATTTTCACTGAGATCACACAGTTTGCTGCTTCAGGGAGGCATCATGCCCAAGAGGATTAATTAGTGACAGGTTGTCTCAGTTGAGCACACTAAAGCCATAGGACAGATCAGGTATGAAGGTATTTGGGAAAGATAAGCAAGGATCCATTTGTGTTGGTGGTAGCTTGGACAGAGGTGTTTTATCTAGTGGACAAGAAACATCTGAAACTGTCATAGCACAAGCATAAATGCAAGGAGAAATTTGTTACTGCACCTCTGGTTGGCAAATGATGAGCCATTTGTATCCCAAATCACCCAACCAGCTTCATGGCAGAAAAGCAAGGTGAAGAAAGGGATGAAAAAGCACATTTCTGAAATCAGGAAGCCATACATCCAGTCTCTCAGTAGACCTTATCAAATGTCCTTGGGAGCTGTGCAGTCTTTTTTGGCCTTTTGTTTTACTGGTAGATCAGACAGATTTCTGCTGGCTAGACCTATTCTTTATTCTATCTCATCTCAGTAAAAAGGCAAAAAGCTTTTCCACAATGTGCCACACAACATGAGAGCTATTGTTCACCATAGCAGCACAACTACTATGTACTACATAGTAGTACTACTGTACTACATAGTAACTACTGTACTGCATAATAGTACAACCAACTGTACCAGAAAAGGCTTGTCTTCTACTTTATGTGGCATTTCAATATATATTAATTATAGTCCTAGGAAATATTGCTATAATATAGTGGAAATAGAAAGCAAATACTGCTAATAGGATGGTTCTGATCAATACCGTTGCATCTCCCTTGTATTGCTTACTACTTCAGAAGACAAAAAAAGGCAAAAATACTATTAAAGGATTTTTTTCCACTCAAGTGTTTAAAGTTTTTCCTCTAGTTGCTGTTACAGACCTAACCATAAAAACAGAAGATTGGCTTCACTGAAGCAATCTAAAGATCCAATATCCTGTCTTTGGCAGGGAGCAATGACAGATGCTGGGAGAAAGAATGTAAGGAATAGCACATTTATAGAGTGATCTTTCCCCTGGTATGCACTCGCCGTTCCCAGCAATAACCATTTAAGAGTTTGCCGTGCCAGCCGTGGCATCCAGACCATCATGTTTAATGAGGAGCTCCTCTCGCTGGGCTGTCACCAGGTTGTTGTAATTAGGTCCCGAGCAATTCTGCGCCAGCTGGAGCTGGGCAGAGTCCAGATGCCTCCTGAAAAGGGCTCCAAGGTGCAGTCCCAGGGGCAGACCTCCTGCCTGGCACCCTCCTGCAGAAGGTGGAGCTGCCACTCATCCGCTCCCGGGGCGGTGGGCAACTGTGTGTGCCAAGACCCAGGCCAGCCTCCAACACACCCTGGGCTCAGGTGCTCTGCTATGCAGTGCTGCTCCTTAGGGTGAGATGGCAATTGAAGGAAAAAAGAAAAAAAGGAAGAAATATGAAACACAAGCCTTTCCAAGAGCCTTCCTGAAATCTTTTACTGCTGGTAAGCTGTAATTTTGCATGTTTTAGGAGAAAGAGGTAAAACTTGTATACACTTCCCTATGGTTTATTGATACAGTTTTCCAGGAACAGAACAGCCCTCTTAGTGAAGGTGTTAAGTGACTGAACGAAGGTGATGGCCTTAAACTGAAAGAGAGTAGGTTTAGATTAGATATCTGGAAGGAATTCAGTGATGTGGCACTGGAACAGGTTACCCAGAGCAATTGTGGATGCCCCATCTCTGGAAGGGTTCAAGGGTACTTTGATGGACTTTGAGCAACCTGGCCTAATGAAAGGTGTTCCTGCCCATGTCACTTCCAAACCAAACCATTCTATGGATCTGTAAGTCTATGATTCTTGTTTGACCCCACTCTGAAAAATAAAGGAGGAAATGTGTAGGACGCACAAAATAGACAGCAGAAAGCACCTTCAATTAGAAGACTGTAATTTTAGAGAATTGCTGCTTTTGCTTTCAACATCTTTCATCCACTGCTGTGTAACAGAAAAGCTTCAACAGAGACCAGCCTCACTCTGTTTTCCACTCAAACATCTCCCAGATATGTTTATCTCAACATATCCCAGACACATTTTCAGTGGTGCTTGTATATCACTCCTTCTCACCTGACTAATCTCTATGCTGACAAGCTTGTGCAGCTTCAGCCAGATTTCTTTGTTTGAGGGAGAGCTCTTTTATTGAAGAGATTCACACCTGAAATAAAGTAGGGTGTCACAGTTCTGGTTCTTGGTTCCAGTAATGCCCTTGGCTTTGAAGCAGCCTGAGATACCTCATACACCATACAAGAGGAAATGTTTTCCCTTTGTGCTCTAAGGAATTAATTCTCCCTCTGACTATTAATTTTGCAGTGTACTATGCACTCACTTGCAGGTGTTAGTGAAGATAATTTTTGTGCCAATTAAAGCTCTGACTTGGCACAGAGATGATACAGCTTTGCAGGTTGTTTTTCTCCTGCCTGGAGAACATATGTTTCCTTTTTATTTCCACGCCTCAGCTTTGGGGACAGCACTGTGATAAACAGTGGCACGACCTGTCTTCCTGAGCTGTTCCCTATGATTTTAAACAGAAGTTACTGGAGACACATCTGAGGCAATGGTTGTCCCTGATTACCCAGCCTTATGCCGCTGATGTGTGAACTCACCCTTACTACCATGTGTGACTCTGCTCCCAGTGTGGTCCCATGTCCTTTGCAAATAACCACTAAAGCCCACTGGCTACCACAGTGACCCTTGAGTTGGGTGCCCCCTTCATGGCTGCATCCCCCAGTACCGTACATCCCTGGCACCTTCAGGACCAGCCCCATGCCAGCTAACTACCAGTTCATAATGACAAGGGAACAGCAGGCTACTGCAAGGCCCTGCCTGCTCACTTCTGAAGATGGAAAGAAAACTAATATCTGCAGGAAAGCTCTGTAAAGATTTCCTGAAAAATTATTTTATGCATCTTATATTCTACCTTTGCTGCTGTCCATTGCACAGCTTTAGAACTTACAGCCATTGCAGGGCTTTCTCAAGTAGACACACTCAGGAGAAAAACAACCAGGCCCTCCTCAGCCTCTTCCTTGTGGCTTGGGGAAAGTGATGTACGGGAATATGTTGCCCAGAGACACTGTGGATACCTCATCCCTGGATGTGTTAAAGGCCAGGTGTGATGAGGCTCTGAGCAAACTCATCTAGTGGAAGATGCCCATGTCTGCTGGCATTGGAACTAGATTGAACTAGATCTTTAAGGTTCCTTTCAACCCAAACCATTCTTTGATTCTGATCTTTCTCTTCTTCATCTTTCCTCTGTGCCTTTGCTGCCTCAACCCTCTCACAACTGCACAACTCTTACTTTTCTGCAGCCTACTTGTATATATCAACAGAACGATCACAGAAATTTTCAGCAATCCTTCACATGGGCTGACCCTCAGCTCTTCCTTCCCCACTAAATATTGGAAATGGAAAGAAACAATAGAAGGTTTTTACACTGATTTGGGCTCCAGATTAATTTTCTGCTGATAGGTATCCCGCTACACACAGGAAAGAAAAATCTCTCTCTTGTTGCTTCCCCAGCAGACAAAAGCTGAGCAATGCAGGCAGTGTTTAACTGTGATGCCAAATGCAAAAGACAGTCACAAGAGTAAACCTGCCATTGCTGCAAGGTAGCGGTGCCTTATGTGCTCACAGGCTGTGAGCTGCTTCCTGGGCACCACTTTGCAGTGCATTTGCAGCAATTTCCAGCTGCAGATGTGCACTGGAGTTTTCAAATGAAATTCATACACAGTTCAAGCTGACTAATCCCTTTTTGAGAGTTTACCAGGGAAATATTTTTATATGGCAGAAAGTCTTGCTGTTCATGTTAGACAAACCCTTGAGGAGGAAGCCAGAATGTAATTTGAAGTGAAGATGTGGGCATGTAACTGAATGTGGGTGAACCACAGCTGGACAAGTCACTGCACATAGCTGGGAGCTGCACACATGTGAGCATCTGAAGTGGAAATTAACCACATTAGTCCAAAGTCCATTGCATCTGTCCATAAATGAGGGACATGACAGGCTCACTGCAGCTGCAGGGAAACTTCATGCTGCTTTTAGTGGACTTTGTGCACTATTCTATGCTTTTCTTCCCCTCTTTTTCTCTTACTGTAAAAATTGTTATGAAAAAATTACCCCAAGCACCCCCTGTTTTCTTGATAAAGCACAGAAAGCAAGCTGTAATTTCAAATATTTCTCAAAATTATTAACTATCCATCAACAAATATAATGCATTATGGTGTTTCTCATCTCACCATAGCTTGTAAATGAACATACGTGGATACTTGCAGCCAGGCAAAGAAAATGCAGAAACAAAAAACAGACATCATGACAAGCAGTCATCACTGTTCAAATTACTGAGCAGATTTTCTGTGTCCAAGAAGTGAAACATGTATTTATTGCGGCATAAGGCTTTTGGCATCCATAGCTATTTGTTTCGTCAGATTTAGTATCTGGATTTTGAATATGGTCTCACTCCTGAATTTTCCTGAGAATTGATATGCAAATTTAAACAGCATTCCATCTGACATGCAAATATCATAGTCACTGGAGATACAGAAAATGAAATGCTGTTGCTAACTCAATCTTCTATTACAACTTCTGTGCACATCATATATAAGTGGGAATTCAAATGTCATTAGTTTCCCAAAAAGCCATGTTTCCATAAACAAAATCCAGCAGTTTTTCTAGAAGTACTATAAGGTCAATGAAAGGTCCCTTGTTATATAATGATGGTAGAAATATCTTGTCACTGCAGTGTCTAAACACTCTACAAACCAAAATAATCAAACCAATATTAAACCACTACCACAAGGAGGGTCAAGCTACTTTATCTTGTGTAAATATGTGCAGAGACCAGTGTAAAGTAACACCAGCCCTCTAGTGTTAAAAAAGAGTTTACATTTGTCATAGTTCTGTGATACCTTGGTAGAAGGCTCAGCTATCAAAAATTGTTGAGATGGTCTGCTTTTGGCAAATCTGACTTTCCACCTCTAGGGGAATATAATGTTTGATTACAACTGTGGATGTCTGATCGTATATTAAAACTCTGTGTATAGATTAGCTCAGAAAACAGGTTTTAGAGATCGTACAAAAACCTTCTCCTGATGAAAAGCACTGATTTACTTGAAAGTAGAAAGGGTTTTGTGGAAGCAATCTGAGCCCAAGTTGTCTGTTGGTGTCTAGATGTGTGCTTTGTTCAGATCAGTCATCTGGGATAAGGCAAGGAATGTATTGCACCAGCCATAGTGTGAAACGGAGAAGATGTCCCTCATGCTCCGTGGCATGGCAGGAAGGCTTGTAGAAATATTGGGGGTTAAAGAGCTGCTCACACCATATCCAACGACTGCATGAGGTGGAGGGAATCATACCCAATACAGACTCGTCTGAAATGACTCCTCATTGGTGGTTCTTGGTGTAAATTGCCCCAAAATGCCCAACAATATCTTGTGGCAAACTGGTTGGAGCGTCACGTGGCAGAGCCAGGGCTGCCCTGGCACTGGGTTCCATGGATGCTCAGGCAGCAGGGAGACAGCTGCTCCTGAGACACCTTCTAGTTATCGTCTCAGCTGCTGCCAGAGACCATAAGAGGGGCTTCCTCTAGGCAAAGGACTTAGCACCACGTAATTAAAGGTGTGGGCATTAAGAGGGCTGATGTGTAGACCTGTGGGAGCACTCTTGCCATTAGAATAAAAGCAAGGTTATCTGGGTTTAAACACAGTTCAATGTAAAAAAATCTTTAAACTAAAATAAGCACTTCCACAGGTATTCAAAGTGATTTAGAGAAATCAATTTGCAATAACAGGTTAAATTTAAAAAATTTCCTCACGTAGATAATCCCTTATACATACACACTGAATTGATGAATCCATATAAAGTTGAAATACATCTATAGGCCAGCATCAGATAAATATTCTTGCTGTTGCTGATGCAATTAAGATGGAGGTTTTAATACCTGGATTTTTAAATCTGGACCATTTTACAGAGCTCAGAAGAAGCAACTGGATGAAGAATAAACTGGCCAGGTTCAGAGCATTGTACTTTCTGGTGGAAGAGCTGGAGCCGCACACAAACAGCTGCACTTGAAACCTTCTTAATCACAGCAGCCAAACCTGTTACTGCATCACACCCTCAGGATTGTCTGCAGCATAGGAGTGGATAAATAATAGACCTAATATCACTGATCTGAAAGTGTTAGCAAGAAAGTTTAGAGAAACCTTTCTGTGTCTGTTGGCTGATCTTGGCTGTCCAAGCACCATGGTGACAGAGGGGTCCCTCCCCTGGCAGAGCAGCCTGAGAGAACCTGCATCTTCTCAGCCCCTGACAATATTTTTAGAGCTTTAACTCCTCCCCACTGTGGAAAAAGTGAAGTTTTGTCATGGAGGACAGAGGCATGGACACTTATTTGCACCTACCAGCTTTGAGAAGGAAGTGGTTGTCTCCGCTAGCTGGGTGGCCAGGGCCAGCAGTGCCTACAAGCACTTTAAAACTCACCACCAAGTGTCTGGTTGCACTGGAGGACTTGGCAGGCAGCTGAGAAGGAACTGCGAAGAGAGATTTGTTTTTCTCCTCAATGATGTTTAGTTCTTGAAATACTTGAATTGCTTGGGAAGGAGACCCAGTGATGTCAGCAAACCGACATTTTCTCTGAATAAGTTTTTGTAAACGGAGTAAAATGTTCTTGTAGTGCAGTTTTCAGCATAGTGATAACTAAGGCAGTGTGCATCATTCTCCTGGGTGCCATTTTTCTGTATGCCAGGTAAAAAAATTCTGTAAACATAGAATTATTTGACTTGGAAGGATCTTAAAAGATGATCTAGTTCAAGCCCCCTGTCATAGGCAGAGACACCTTCCACTAGACCAGGCTGCTGAAAGCCTGATCCAACCTGGTCTTGAACACTCACAGCAATGGGGAATCCACACCTTCTCTGGGCAACCTGTTCCAGTTCCCCACCACCCTCAAAGTGAATGATTTCTTACTAATATTTAATTTAAATCTATCCACTTTCAGTTTAAGGCTATTAACCCTTGTCTTGTCACTACAGGTCTTGATAAAATGTCTCTGCCTTACTTATCCTGCTTTAGGTACTGAAAGGTGCTAAAAAGTCTCCCCTGAGCCTTCTCTTCTCCAGGCTGAACAGCCCCAGTTGTCCTCATAGGGCTGAACAGCCCCAGTTGTCATTCATTGCTCCAGCCCTCTGATCATCTTCATGGCTCTCCTCTGGATTTGCTCCAACAGATTCATATGTTGTTTGTGTCAGGGACCCCAGAGCTGGACACAGCACTCCGGGTGGGGTCTCACTGGAATGGAGAAGCAGAATCCCCTCCCTCTACCTGCTGGGCACACTGCATTTGATGCAGCCCAGGATACAGTTTGCTTTCTGGGATAGAAGCTCACATTCCTGGGTATGACCAGTTTTTCAGCCAGAGGAACCTTTTCATGGGGGACTTAAAGAGAAGAATTGGGTGAATTTTTATGCGTGATAAAAAATTATGGGGAAAATCAGTTTTTCAAAACCAAAATATCTGTAATTTTTAGTCAAATACAGGAAATAGGTTTTGATGAGATTTAAAAATTAAAAGTAGAGACAAAATGTGAAAGCTCTTCATTTCAAAACAGGTGCATTTGAAAAATGGAGATATTAGGAAAAAAAGTTAAACTTCTTTTGTTTTCTTACATTGGTCAGAACAACTGAGAAGCTTGTCTTTACATAGAAACAGAGGTTTATCTATTTTTAAATAGCTGCTAAAATAAAAAAGGGAAAACCCCCAAAAACTAAAACCCAGTGCTCAGGTAACTATTTTGTCTTTTTTCTTTTTTTTCTTTTTTTTTTCCCTTTCCTTTTTTTTTCTTTTTTTCCTTTTCCATTTTTTTCTTTTCCTTTTCCTTTTTTATTTTTTTTCTTTTTCACTTTTATTTCTCCCTGTTTTTAAATGTGCAGTGAACAGATTGCTCAGGCAATATGAATTATGAAAACCTGAGAGGAGAAATGACTTGATCTGCAGAACCCACAGTTCTATAGAATATGTGCTGAGAAAAAAAGGAATACTTACTACCCTTATAAACTGGCAATCATATACATTATAGTGAAATCATTACTGTTGAATCTCCCATTTCTTGGGAGGATGTGCTGAGAATGGAGAATATGCTTAGACACTCTCTACCCTACATGAAATGGGAGAGCAAAACTTAAAAGGAAACCAGAAAACACGGCATGAGGGACAACGGAACATCCAGCTTCTCTGCCAATGAACTCAAGGGCCAACTCTCTTCCTTTACCCTTGGGGGAAGATGCATTTATCAACAGCAATCCCACCAGAGTGACTTCCAACATGTGGAAGACCCAGACAGAACCTGACTGCCCAAGTCCCTAGGACACACTGATATCTGCCTGGTATAAATCAATTTGTTTCCAACCTCAGCAAAAGTTTTCCTGAAATAAAGTAACTCCCACTGAGACAGTGGAGGCTTGTGCCATTTTTGGTTGATGCCTGAATTCAGGCATCTTTCCTTCAGAAAGAAGAAAAGGCTAATGTCAACAGCTCTTCAAATTGATGGAGAGTGTTTTGGGTTGTCTTCCTTTTCTACACATACTAAAGACATTTCTTGTCTTTCCAGCAAGATACCCTTGTATGAAACACACTTTTGTAGGTGCCCAGGTAATTCACCCAAATTCCCAAGGGCATATATGCAAGTCAGGTAAAAGTATGAAACCAGTAAGAGTACTGGAATAAACATCTGACACAGGAACCTGTGCAAGGGGGATAAAGTGCCACTGCCCATACACTTAGCTCACTGATGGGTTAATAACTTCATGCTTAGAGGCTCTTCACTGAGAACAATGGGCAACATCTGCTAATGGGGCCTGACATCAGCACCCTTGGGATAAAGAGGAAGGTTAATTGAATTCTAGTGAGGCTCCCTTTGTGTTTCAGAGCAATTGAATAAACCAGGGCAGCCAACCTCCCAGCATCAGCCTATGCATTGTGGCAAGTTCATCTGTGGTGTGACTAAATTGCCTTCAATAGCAGGAATGAATTCAGCCTCTGAAAGCTAGATTCAGGGAGACTGAGATAATCCTATTGGAAATTCTAATTGACAACTCAGGCCAGTGTTTGTTTTTGCTTGTGGAAATATTGCAGAAGGAATGGGCATTTTGGATGGAAGGTTGCTTGCTGATCCTCCAAATGTACTCTTACAACAGTGTAATAAACTCTTCTACTTCAGTTATTCATGGACACTCTAATTTGCATGGGCATGTTGTGAATAAAAGAGAACAAAATAGATTATTCTCACAAAGTTATTCACTTGCTCTTGGCATTTAATCTTCCTTGGCTTTTCAAAAGCTGTGCTACTGGTCTTTGAATGCAGACAATACTGAATGTAATGTTATTTTGAAGATGTTTAAGCCTGATTGCTCCACATTAGTTAAAACAAAGATGGTATTTTCAGGTTGTAAAAGTATACTTTATGTTTTCAGTTCTTAATTCAGTTGGATGTCTTCCAAAAGCAAATGGTTTCAGGTTATTAGTTTCTTCATTGAAAAAGTGATTGTCTGAAATCTGACCTGACTTTGGAATGATATTGACATACACCTTTGCTGTGTGCTCTCAGACTTCCCACAAGCAGGTTTTTATTTGAGCACTGACAATATGCACTACACTTTTTGTCCAACAAAGCCATGAACACTTTTACAGCTTGCTTCCTATGAAACAGATCTTTCTTAGTGGATGAAAAGAAGCCTAAACAACTTCCTTTTTTTCATTTATATAGAATAACTCTGCAGGTAGTAATATTCCCCCAGCAATTTTTTGTTTACCTTTCTTTAGGATCTATTCCTGTTTGAACTTTTCTCTAAGGCTGTCTGGACTGACTCTGACTTCCTGACACACTGTTTCCTCTTTGTGTCTCTCCATTGTTGGTGCAAGCTCTTTGAACTTCTGTCATTCTTCAGCTCTCTTCTCTGCTTCTTCACCTTCACGCGCAAATGTGCATTGGTTTCTCTGCTGCAGAGTAGGACTTTCTTTAGTTATGTCGGCCGTGCTGTGCTAGGGAGGTTTTTACCTTAAACTGGTTGCTTGTGTGCCTGTGTATGTATTATTTT